>JASTWK010000709.1:55000-88910 GCA_030770225.1 Temnothorax unifasciatus | reverse complement strand
CAGTTTGAAATTTACGTGTTGCCGCGCATAACGTTTCCTTTCTCCAATAATGTAAGCTTAAGCCTAACAGCATCAGACTTACGTTTCATACATTCACAAAAGAATATCCAAATTGCGCCGACGAATGCCTCAACAGAAAATTTCACTATTCACGAACCTGGGATGGGCAGCTCGCCGCTCGTCTCGTCAAGCAATGAAAAGGTGCAAAGAATGGTTGGCTGATGCCCAAATTTTTTTTTATTTTTATTTTATAAGCAAGACAAGAGCGTAAATGTAGTTTCCAATTTTATGAACCTTTTGATATTTATATATCTCTTTCTAAAGTTTTGTTTGACGGATATTTTTAGGTTTCGCTAACGGTATTACATTTATTCGCGGTTTTTATAAAGCACATTCGGATTTATATGACGCGTGTAATATAATATCACGTCGATATTACAATATATAAGGGTCGTTCAAATGAAACACCTGCGATTGATTCGCCTCATGATCAAAGATACTTTACTCTTGAAACTAATAGAGATCGAGGGTAATATAGTTTCCAAAGAAACGGCAGGGTACAAAATCTGAAACTTTATATTTTTGCTGTACAAACTATCCCGAATCGAGTGTACAATAGCGATTCTGCTGATAAGAAATTGTACTTTACCCTTGAATTTAATAGAGCTGAGGGTTGTTTGAAGGAGAAGGGATTAAATATACATTAAGTTTTTTTAGGTATTATAAATTAATATAAATTCAGTCTTTTGTATTTCTGCTCTTGTTTTCTCTTCTCTCTTCTTTCTTTTCTTTATTGTGGTTCTGCTAACTTAAAATGAAGGTAGCAGCCACGGTATTTTTTTAAATGGCACAGGGTACAAAATTATTATTTAGTTGTATAAAGTAAAAATAATTAAATAATTAATTATCGGCCATCTTGACTATCCTGGCAATTTGACCGGCCAGCCGCCGGCTAATTCCCATCGTTTCTTTACACTGAGGGAAAATTTTGTTGAATCAACAAAACAAATTTGCTTGGCAACATACAATGAATTGGTTTTATTAAATCAACAAAACAATTTTGTTGATTTTTCAATTTATTGATCCAATTATTTATTTTATTGAATTAAGTACACGTCTATTATTTGAACAAAATAAAATAATTGAATTCTGAAAATCTTATCATACAAAATCATTTTTTTAAAGTTAATGATCAATTTTGTTAACTCAATAAAATAATTTTATTGAACCAAGAACATTAACGTTTCTAAAAATAGTAAATTTATTCAAAGAAATATTTAGTTAATGTTATATTATGTATAATTGATAGTATAAAATATTTAGTTAAAAAGAACAAATCAATATAGTCAACAAACAAAATAGTCAAAAAGAACAAAGAAAATAATATTTTGTACAAATATTTTGTTAAGCCAATCAAATCATCTGCTTGGCAACATACAATCTTCCGGTTTTATTAAATCAACAAAATTTTGTTTGAAAAAAATAATTATTTCTCTCAGTGTAGAAATTATCCTCTATCAGTCTCAAGAGTAAAGCAGCCTTTGTCACGAGCAGATTAAACATCCATCATTTTGCATGGAGGTATCGTAGCGACTTAAACTAGTCGAGTTTTGTTTGTTTTCAAAAGACCTTTCGAATAAGTCCCTACTTGATCCCTAGTGCCATTTAAAATTTTCAACCCTTATCCCAACCTCGCACATCTGGGATGATCAGCACCTATGCCGAAAAGTAAGGTAAATGTCCCAGTGGCCGGACGTTTAAGCATAATTTGTCACAAATAATACAATTTATAACATTAGAAAGATAGACTTTAATATAAATAATTTGTATTTATTCGAAAACTTAAGATTCTCTTAAACAGGGAAAAATTATTTCATCTCACATATATCAATTATTAATTAAATACTTACATAAGTAATGGAGCATGTCAATGTACCAGTGGCGGACAGCTGAAATAGGTTATGGCCTAGTATCCGGAGCATAACTTGTCCCAGTGTCCGACCAATTAGAAAATTAGCATGTTGATAAAAAATTTTTTATAAATAGATATTTAATGACAAAAAACAGTTCTAAATTGATGTTTATATATTTAATGATATT
Source organism: Temnothorax unifasciatus (assembly GCA_030770225.1). Lineage (NCBI taxonomy): Eukaryota > Metazoa > Arthropoda > Insecta > Hymenoptera > Formicidae > Temnothorax > Temnothorax unifasciatus. The sequence goes on along the minus strand of JASTWK010000709.1, from coordinate 86,810 downwards.
TTATTCTTGTCAATTGCATGATATAGGGCATTTAACTTACAATTAGTTAAATAAAGTTTTTAACTGCAGTAAACAGGCAGATAAAAAACCGAATAATTAAGCAAAATAATATAATTAGTTATAGTTTAATTGTTCCTTTGTCACCGGAAAGCCTCTTTCACTGACATAAAAAATCCAGTTAAGCTCAATGAGGTAATAAAAAGTAAATTTTGACTTTGATTATGTTAACAATAGCTATTATGAATTAATAATTAACTTATTTTAAATTTTCACATTTGTAAATAAAGATAAATTGTCGATGAGTACTCTCTAAATTTGAATCAGTGAAAAGTAACTAAAGTGGCATATTTTAAACAGTTTAGACTGATATCAGTAAATAGTCACTGATGCGTTCAATGACTATTCACTGATTTAGATTTACAGAGTAGTTTTAAAAGGTCTCACATGCAATTAAATGCCTTTAAAAACATGTAATTATTATAATTATTATACTTACCGCTCAAATCTATTGATTACAACAGGCGACACTGCATGACACTAATCTCTCATTTTTTGACAAGTTGCGTTTACACATGCGTTCGGCGATTGGGACAACTGATACTTTTAATGTACCAGTATCCGGACACTTAAAAATTGTTTTAATTGTTATTTTTAGGATGAATTTCGTCAAAACAAGTTTCTAATTAATTTTTAAAATAAAAAATAAATAGTAAGTATTTTTCTCCAATGTGTCGAACACTGGGACATTTATTTAGTTTTTTTTGAAATATTGGAATACGTGTTTTAGCGTTTTCCGATATTTTCGCTTTTTTTTAAGTTATTTCCGGGTTTCCACGCTTTTGATAAACCTGTATAAGCACCCCTACAATTTAGGCGGATGTTCCATGTCCAGTGATATCACTATTCACGACGCAGCAACCCAAGTCTATGTTTCATTTCAACGACCTTATACTACGGATAAGCAGCGCAATTAGGACGGATTATATTTCAAGTTTGGTTAGTGATACAAAAAAAGTTGAATGGTATAGGAAGGTCTACTTTCCTACGAGTTTACTTTTTTCATAAATGCAACGATGTAGGTACCTAAAAAATGCAAGTGCACTTTTTAAAAAATGGAATTACATATTTTTTTAATGATCGGTTCCTCAGAACAGCCTGCATAAAAAGTATTAGGATACAGTGTAAACAAATCAACAATTCGTGAGTATACACTGAACTGTAAAAAATACATTTGAAAAAATTAGGAGGTATATTTTATGATGAACGACGGTGATACCATTCTTTACACATAATCATGTTTAATACGACTAATTCGCGGGTGTCATCTGGCGTATACGCTGTTGTTTAAATATTTCACCGACATCTCCGAGTATTTGTGGACGTCGTAATGTCCGGGACGCCGGAAATGCTATCGGACGTCCATGTTTGGAATGCGTTTGAATGCACCGTACGTGTACGTAGCGTGAGCTAGTGACAAACTGCTGACTACGTTATCGGGCGTTAAATCCATTACGAATGGCAATGATTAATTAATATGAGAATGACAATTAATTAGTGAATCGTCCACATGTGGCATATATTAAGGTCGCGTATAAGAGCTTCTTGAACGAAAAAAGAGAACTGCATCGAAAAAATATTTTCTATAGATTGAATAATTATTTTATGTAAGAATTAAATGAAATAGAAGCCTGAAAAATACCAGGAATGTTAATTTAAAAAATTTAATGTTAATGGGTTTTTTAATAACAATTTATTTATCGGTAAAAGAAATAATCAGGCGATTATTATACTGCGAGAAATCGATTCGCAATAACCGCAGGCGACACGAAATCGTTTCATCTTGTGTATGGCCGCGCGCACCGTCGTTCGCGATTTTACACAGTCGAACAGCTGCAAAAGAGTCGTCGATAAAGTGTCAAACCGTGTCGCTCGAGGCACGCCAAGAACTTCTCAACAGCCTGTATTTTGTTCCCGTCAGTAGAATCGTGGCCTTCGCTAATGACATACGTATATTTAGCTTCTACGGTAGCTTTGGGATTTTCTTAACTAGTACTACGGTAAATAGACTGGTTTACGCGCGTTGAAGATTTTCACTCGGACGCAAAAATCGATTGGACGAGAGAATTCACCACGAGATCGACGCGTTACGAGAAATCAAGGTTGTTTCTTTCTCTCGAAAACGATGTCTTCTGATACATGTTGTAAAATCAAAGAGAATAATGGAAACCATTCCATTAATACATAATAATACATAATAATTTCTTAATCTTTAAAGAATTTATTAATCTTTAGAGGATGGGCAGGTTTTTTCATTTTTTTATTTATAACTTTCATATATATATATGTGTTAGGATTATACTACGAAAAATAAGCGACTCCCGTGGAGCCTATAATACACCGTTAAATGTTAAAAGATGAAATTTAAACCAATAGATAACATATATTTTGTTATTTTTAACTATACCATGTGTGCGTAAAAATTTATTATTTTAAAACAAAATAGTGTATTATTTTAACTTTATTTGTTTAGTCAAATTAACATTGTTTTAGTTAAATTAACTATGTATTGAGTAGGAGCAGTGGCGAACCTATAGGAATGGTTAAAAATTACTCAAATTGAGTATAATTTGACCCTATACGAATTTAACAGTGTAACAATAAGCTTCCCATCTGGTACGTTAACAAAGATGGATAAATTGCATAAAATGATCATGCACATTTCAAATAAATTGTTATTTATATTTAGTTTTGAATGAGAAATATAGAAATACTTTTTGCAAAATTTTGTTATAAAAATATATTTTAAAATTCATAAAAAACGCAAACAAATTCATAAAGAGGACTTTGTGGAAAAAAATTTTTATTTACGAATAAAGTTAGAGTAAGAAAGTAGTAAAGGTAGAGGGGACATAATATCTAAAGGTTTCACAAAAGAGTTCTAAGAAGTAGGAGTAATTCAATTCTCGGAAATTGACTTTAATTCTCGGAATTGGCCCATTCTCACTTGTATCTTAGATTCCCGGAACTATAGAACAGTACAACTCAACGATCCAAAAAACTCTTATATATGATATTTTAACGCGTAAACAGTTTGAAGCCTAAAACTAGGCTTTTCGCCCTCTAAAGGTTAACGATAATATTTATCGTTATGAAATTACGAAGAATTTAATTTATTTTTTAATTGGAGCACGGGAGAATTAATTTTACTATATTAATAATGATTATATTATAATAATCATCATTAAATTTTTTAGATAAGAAGAAAGTAGCGCATATAGATAATAATTAAATTAAATATTAGCTACTAGTATACGTTAATATTAATATAATCTAATTTAATATGAATATTAAATTAACGTTATTTAGTAATTTCTCATTCGTGGGGAAATTCCACGTATCCAACGTGAATGTGATAAAGTATCCACATTGACGTAACATATCGCGTGGAAGGGTTATTCATGTTACGCGGCAGATACTGATGAAGACGCCGTATCTTATGGTTATGATGATACCACAGTAAATTACGCGGCAAACGAGTAAAACCCGTACTATAGGGGAAATTTGTGGAAGGTAGACCATGTGTCAAGCGCATTCCGTGCTGGATTAATTATTAAAGGCGTTTTGCTGAGGTACAACGATCCAGTCTACTTCACCGCCGCGCCACTCGATCAATTACAACGCTCGTCGACTTATTGCATTGTAAATACAATTAATTAATTAGCGTAATTCTCTAGTGACTTTATTGTAATGTTTTCCAAAAATATTTAATTAATAACCCAGTAGACAAAAATTATTAATAGAATGTTATTGCAGCAATATTCAATAGTAAGTATATATGTATAACATTTTACAATATGTAGTTTCTAATGTTGTATCAACATTATTACGAATAACTTCACTGAGTCAATATCTTTCTAAAACAATTTTGCAATATTTGATCGAATTACATTATTGATAATGTCTTTGAAACATTTTAAAAATATTAAGCAAAAATGTTTAAAAGATAACACATAAAATCAACATTTCAAGATGTTAATTTCTAATATTCTTTGTTTTGTGGGAAGATAAGGAAAGAATAACTGATGATACAGGTATTATTTGTAAAAGATATTTCGCGTTTATTTCGTGTCGCAATCTCTTCGGTCGGGCTTACTGTCCCATCATTCCCTTCCATTGACAAACAAACATAACGTGCAAATATCACGGTATTTTATTAAACGAAAATACGTTTCTGTACCAGTAATTTCCTCGTTTTCTCTCGCGCTTATTTGACGGATTAACGTAGACATGATTTACGATTGGAGGAGGTAAGCGAGTAAAACGAGGTGCGCGGTATCAAGTATCCGCAGAATCATCACTTAGCCGAGAGAGAGAGAGAGAGAGAGAGAGGAGAGAGAGAGAGAGACCTGCTGGCGGGCGATCGACCTGACGCTGATACATCTTGTGTAAAATGGAAATTCGCCGCTTTCCACTTCTTTCAACAATGGCAGATGTGACATTAATAGAGCGGCGGGGATTCAGAGGGAAAATCCTTTTCTCTAAATCCCGGCTGGCTAATGGTACCGTCTCCTTCACAGGATCCCGATTTCTGATCGGATTCTGAAATGTTTTCTCCCCCATCCCGGCCGTCGTCCCTCTTCCCCTTCCTCCTCCCGCTTCTCGGGTACCGCGCGTGTAGATTCTACCCGTGGATGGAAACATCGCCGCGCACAGGAATTTATATTCCATGCACGGAATATGCGTTACTGTTGCAAAATCGTAAACACGACAGCGGAGGAGCGCAAGGAGTGATTTTTACGTTCTCCCTGCTCCGTCGCGCCGTTCTGAGAGCGCGCTATCTCGTTTCCCCCCGCGACATGTTTGACAATCACGACGGGAATATCTCCCGGAGAAAGGTTTGGATTCATCTCGCCCCGTTTTCGACAGAATTTATTTAACCTATGTCATCCGCGCACGATGCACCTGCACCGGGTGTGTTAGGTCACGTATATCGTGTAAAAAATTGTTTTCCAGTGATAAAGCAGCGACTAAAGCAATTTGTTTTATAATATTTGTTTGCATGTTTGTAAAACTTGTTTGTAAACATTTTGCGTTGGATATTTGCAAGCTCTTGCGCTGCTTCTCCCATTTAATAATTTTGATATCTATAGTTTTTACATCGCGCAGTTTATCCTGTTACGTATACAGGGTGAGAAAAAAGTCTGGAACCGGTGAAATATCTCGAAAACAAAACATTTTAGGAAAAAATGTTTTATACATAAGTTGTAGGGCTTTAACAAATGCATTAAATGGTGGTATTTTGTAGTTTAATCACCGTTGATATGTTGATATAACACACACACACACACAATGAGATGTAAACCCGACCATGCAATCTCCACGCGGTACAACTTGGCTAATGCTAATGCCGGCGGTACTTGAACTTTGTTAACATATCTCGAAAAGTACTCAACCGAAAGAAGTTTATTGATAGTGTTTTAAAAAGCTCTTGATGTCAGCTACAAGAATATTAATAAAAACTGGGGAGTTTTCTTTTAAAATTGACCTTGAAAGCTTCTCTATACTTACGCTCAAGGTCAAATAAAAGTACCACCGTTTGCTGCATTTGTTGAAGCCCTACAACTTATGTATAAACATTTTTTCCTAAAATGTCTTATTTTCGAGATATTTCACTTGTTCCAGACTTTTTCCTCACCCGGTATACATACGTATCAAATATTTAGATTAGAGAAAGATAAAGTGTTCCGCTCTTTTTTCTCATTTTCTAAATTATAATATTTGTCAGGCGTGACGTTTGCGCAAACCTGTGTGTTTATCGGCTGTGATCACTATTGGCAAACCGATATGCAGCGAACAGATATTGAGGATATTGAGGAATCTAAATGTGACCGAGTGCATTTTTATTTAATTCTCTTGCCATTCACGATCTCACCCTCATAAAATAAAATAGTGAAAATCGCCCATCGGGAGAATTATTCGAGCTTACATGCGTCGCATCAACGTCGTCGCGCGGCTCAATAAAATCGCACGGGAGAAGCCGTAAAAAGTTTATTCCCCGAATAGACACTGGCGAACGTGAGTAATTGGCCGGCTGGCCAAACCGGATCTATCAGTCGCTCGACAAAACTTTCTTGGTGCGCGCGCGCAACGCGCGCGTTTTTCCTCGCGTGCCATTCAGATCCAGCCCGTCTTTATCCCCCGGCCCCGTCGTTGTATAGTTTTCGATACACGCACACACATACGTACGTGGCACGGTATAGACACATACCCGTACACACGTACCCGTCCATCCGGAATTTCACCCTCGGGATATTTTTCTCCCTCGTCACGTCCAGCGAGCTGCGCAACGCAGCGTCGCGTCTTTGTGCAGTTTTCCTTCCTCGCCGCGGCGTTTCTTCTTTTCTCTCCCTCCCCCCCCCCCCGCCCTTCCTCGCTTCGCCCCGCGCGATCTGTTTTCCCCATTCTCTTCACTACTCGGCTCTTCCCTTTGTTGCCTTCTGCTCCTTCGGGTTTGCCAGCGACAGAGCTTTTTTACCGCCCTTCCTCTCATGTCTCGTTTCCGTCTCGCAACATCGCAAGCTGAATTCAGCGGGAGTGTCTCTAAGGTTCTCCGCAGACGTTCTCAAAATATGCTATATCCTCTCATTTTTCTGACTCGATTTCTCGGAAGCAGATTTATAGCGCGAAGCCTTAACTATGGAACTTTCAAGGACCGAAATCTAAAGTTTCAGGTACCGAGCCCATATCTTTCAATCATTTTCCCGATGAACAACTTTATTGCTCATATTTATGATTTTTTGAATCTACATTGCTATCGAGAAATTAATCAATTTTGAAATATATAGAAGAGAAAGAGTCTTTTAGATTTTGTCATAATTATTCTTCTCTTTACGATGCTCTCTGTACTTTTAATGAAATTTTGTCCTCCAGTAGTCCCCAGATTGCCACGAACTTTCTGCAATTTATCTGAATTAAATATCTCGCGATAATTTCTTTTACCTTTTATAAACCTTCATTTCGAGAACACGCATCATGGGGTTAATTTCAGTTTAATTCCACCTTCTTTCCCTCCCCTGTTTGTTCTTTTTTATTTTTAAGATAATACCCTCGCGGCTTGCGAACTGGATATTTATGTCCTACTGCGTCCGCGAGCCGACCCTGCCCCCCCCCCCTCCTTTCGAAAGAAAACGAAATAAAGAGTTTCCGCTCGGTTCCTTCGCAGCTCGTCCGGCTCCTTTCCGACGTTCCTGCACGCTCTATGAACTCGCTTATCACATCAGCGATTTTCCCTCGAACCATCGGCGGCGCGGTCTCCCTTCGTCGGGGGAATGTGCAGAAAAAAAAACGGCATCGGTTAATTAGGAGATCCTTTCCGTGCGTATGCACTTTGTTCATCAAAACTGACGGACAAAAGAAAGTTCGTAATAGATGCTTCTCTCGGAGTTCATTGAATTGGAATCGATGCCAATCGTTTTGTTGTCTGTATTATCGCTAAAGAAAACTGCATAAAATACAAATTTAATTGCGAAGTGTGTATCAAATCTCGATAGTTTCTCGTGATGTCCTATTCCTTACAAGTAAACCTCGAGGAACGTCAGACACCGTTTTTTCTCCAATTTTTTACAGTTGTTTCTCATATCAAAGTATGAAAAAATTACTTTAACTCAAATTAATTTTTTTATTTTTTTTTAATTTTTTAAATTCTACACAAGTATTGAATTTTGCAAAATAAATCTCTGATTCATAATCGAGACCCTGAAATCTGCACATTATATATTTTTTTCATCAACTTTTCTTTACAGAACCACTTGTGTAAAAGTAGAGAAGAATTCAAAGGGTAGTTACTACCCTTAAAACTGCTTAATGCTCGATAGGAAAAAAACAGTTAAACTATACTATTATTTTGATGTCCTATATGTATCGAGTTACAAAAATTCGGGTACATATTATTCTTATGAAATACTGCTTTAAAGTCGTGTACTTGTGTAAAATTTAAAAACTTAAAAAAAATGAGAAAATTAATTTGAATTAAAAGTAATGACAAATTTTTTCATATTTCGAAGCAACTGTAAAAAATTTGAGAAAAATCGGCGTTTTGAGGTCCCCCGAAATTTACATGTTAGGATGAATCCAGGTTAAGTAAACTTCATTTTTTGTAGGAACCGAATTGTGTGAGCTAAGCCAGTTTTGTTTGCGTATAAAGGAGATAAAAGTTAGATCATTGGTAAAGTAAATTAAATTCGTAAATTAAAAAAGTAATGAAAGTTCCCCGATGCTACGTTAATGAAAATGACAACAATTTCGTGGTCTACAGTCGGGTTACAGTCCTTCTACTTTTGTGTATTAAGAACTTATTTTATTTTATTACAAGTATAATTCGAGAGGTAAACGCGTAAGCATTGAAATACTGAAATTTAATCGAGTCTACTTCTCGCGTACGCTTTATTTATTCTGCAATAATGGCATAGCGGAAGTATATATCCGCTTGTTTGGTCGGGCTTTATAATTACGCAATGCGCCGGTAGATCAGCCTGAACTTTCTTTCCTTGTGAAGTTTACAAAGAAAGAGAATCTTGATTACTTCTTGCTTCCTCATTGCGCGGAATTATGCTTTGACGCGCTGCGAGTTCTTTAATCGAGTACTTATCGTAAAATTAATATTGGAGCGACGGTAGTTCTGGGAACCTACTTTCTGGCAGAAACTCGATAAAGGGAAGATTGTACTTTAAGGCAGTTTAAAGCATTATAAACAAAGACACATATAACAAGAGTTATTATAATAATTTTTAGATTACCTTTCAATAAGTGGTAAAATTCTGTACCAAGTAGAATTGAATGAAAGAAGATATTGAAGATTGCATTTTATATTTTAATTGTAATTTTACATTTCATACTTTTTATATTTTATGTAATTTTTTACGTTACACATAATTTTATCTTTTATAATTGTATGAAAATATATGATGGAAATATATGATGGAAATATATGATGGAAATGATAATTAAGGCTCTCGTTGTTATTATTTTTATTTTTCATTGGCCGTTTTATCTCGCATTGTAATTCGTGTACTCCGTGCGTGCGTCAGTCTTAAAGTTAACACGTACACACAAGTTTCTGATGGGGTGATAATTATGCGACGATGCAGAAAAATGGAAGTACCTTCCTCACTCTCTCTCGTTCATGCTTTATTTAGCAAAATACAAAAAGGGACGAGAGAGTCGGAGTCGAGATACATTCTACACGCTCAGTGTACTCTATAATTATACCGGGTGGAACGCCCCGCGTGATGAATTTCGCTTGTGAGTTTTTACGAGGACGAGAACGATCGTCGCAATTTCTCGCTCCGTCGTTAGCGCAAAGATGTCACGAGGTCCAACGGCAGCCGGCAGAAAAATACGACGGTACCGTAAAGTCGACAAGATACACGCATAACATCCATAATAATTTTCTTCGTCAAGTTTTTATCGCCGAGAGACTTCACTTGCGCTAAAGCGCAAGAGACGCGAGAAGCAAAACTGGAGGGTTATTACGAGTCTCTCTGCACTTTATTTAGTGCACGTCAGTGCATCGAGAATGTACTTCGTGACTGCAGTGCGGGTTTAAGATGAAATGAAAAGCGCGTTCTCTTTCGTAAATTCACATTCCGTTCATCCAATAATGATGCTAATAAACTTATTACACAGTCTATATGTTCACATATCTGCAGCAGCATAATGACTTCAAATTTATGAAAGAAATTGTAGAATTGAATTGCATATACAGTACCGATCAAAAGTATTGCATCGCTTATATAGAAAGGGAAGTCGTTACTTTAATGAAGAGAGATATATAAATGTATATAAATATTATAAAATTTTATTTTAGATACTGTTATTTTATGTTTCGATCTTAATGATTTAATTGACGTTGAATAATTATAGTTAATAATAATTATTTAAAATAATCGTGCATAAGGCTAAAATAATCGTTAACAGGATCAGATAGGTAGATATTTCCTTTTGAATTGTTCCTTGTGTAATTTTCGTCTCTGGAACAGCGTGTTTGTAATGACTTCATTATGTATATTTTTTAGAAATCTCTTGAAAAGGACACAAAACCAGTGTCGAAACGTTGAGTTAAGTTGATGTAATAATCTTTGATATTAAAGTCAGTTTGGTCAAAATATACACCTCTAAATATACGCCTCTGGTTAATTTTTCACTGACAAAGAAAAGAATCTGTTAAATAATTATTTAATTAAATCATTAAAATCTTTGTTTTTTTCCTCAAAGTATTCCTATCAAAGTATAAAATAACAGTGCTAAAATAAAATTGTATACTATTTATAATATTTACGTCTTTCTTCATTAAAGTAACAACTTCTCTTTCCATATATAATGCAAGAATTTTGACCAGCACTGTATGTATGTATGTAGTTTTATTGTTTATCCCCACAGGGTTTACAAGGCGTTTTTGAGAGGAACGTTCCCAAACCTCGTACAAACACAATTAACCCTTATCCTGGCCTCTTTCGACCTCACAAAATATTACAAAATATTAATTCCCCCCCCCCCTCGAGTCCTGTCCCCTCCTCTTCCTCTTCCTCAGCATCCTCCGCGGCTTCGTTCCACTGCCTCCCTCCCTCCTTTCATCACCCGTCAGCTCTCTATTTTGCCCATTCCTTCTTTCTCTTGCCCTTTTCCTCCTCATCAGAATCCATGAGGAGCTTCTCCTCCATCCCTTTGGAAATCTCCTCCTCCTCGGATCTCGTTTCACTCCTGGCATCCTCCCTGCTCTTTTCTAACCTCCTTCCTTTCTCTTCTCTCTCTCTCTGTCCCTCCTCTCCACCGATTTGTCTTCATCTAACTTCACCCCCATACTGCTCCCTGCTCTCCTCCTTGCTTCTAACACTCGCCATTTCTCCTCCTCGTCCCTCAGTCTCACCAAAAACGTCAGCCACGCACCTCTCTGTCCAATCAACCTTACTTCTCTTACCTCCACTCTCACCTTTAACCCTTCCGTGAATAATTCCTTTACCTTCTCCCAATTCGATTCTTTGCCTTCCCATTTCTCTTTCTCTATCCTTAAAATTACATTTCTTTTCCTCAGTTCTTCCTCGTTCTCGCCCCCCACCCCCCACCATTTCTTCTTCTCAGGCCTACTCTCCTCGCTCTCTTCCCTCTTCCTTTTACCTCCATTTTGCTCCATTCTCTCCACCTTCCTTTTCAATCTCCTTACTTCCTCCTCCAGCTCCTCTATCCTCTCCTCCTTCCTTCTATCGTCCTCTTTCACCTCCTTCAGCATTTTCTTCACTTTCTCCTCCATCAATTTCTTTACCGCGTCCACAACTGCTCTTCTTTTTTCCTCCATCCTGAGATAACTTCGCTCCTTCCGCCTTCAATTCTTTCTCTGGCAACCGCTTACTCTTTTCCACCAGTCGCACTCGTCTCCTCGGTTCGCCTTCTCTGCTGCTGCCACGTGTATACCTTACCTGTTCACCTCGCTCCATTGACCCCTCCCTTCGATCTCTCGATCTCGCCGCTTGCCCCTGCCACCCGTTGCGGTGATGCGCGTTGCGAATCCGCCTTGAACCGTCGTGTCGCTCTCGCCTCACGTGCCATCTCCTCCCTCTCCCGTGTTTCCGTCAACCTAACCTCGTTCTCCGGCCTCCTTATCTCTGACAGATTTCAGCCGTCTCCTCTTCCTTTGCACCTCACCTCCATTCACTCCACCTCTTCTCTGCTTCCTTCACCCCTATTGCACTTTCTCCGTCTTTCCTCTTCTCCGTGTCTCCCCTTGCCGTCGCTCTTTTTCCGTCACTCTCTACACTGCCTGTTCCCCCGCCGAGGGCTACGGGGGACTCCTTTTGACCAGCACTGTATATGTATATCTTGCTTTAAGTATTTCTTCTTATAAATATATATAAGGAAATATGAATTTAATAATATATTAACTAACTTTTTATACTTTTGCTGCGTTACAGAGGAAGTATTCAGCTCGAACAAGGCGATCTGGTTTTCTCCCAGCGGCACTAAATTGGTTTTTGGCTATTTCGACGACTCGAGCACTCCTATTATGACCATACCATTTTACGGATATCCCGGAAGCTTAACCTTCCAATACACGTCGGCGATACCGATTCACTACCCTAAAGTAAGTACACATGAACCTTATTCCACTGTTTTCGTTATGCACGATAAAGAAATGTTTTCTCTGGCATTGCCATATTTTTAATTCGTTGACTTTTAATTTATCTTTGTTTATTATCATTATTTTTATCGAAAAATTATTCGTTAAATTTAAAAATGATAATAGATCGAAGATTTTATATAAATTTCAAATACATTTGAAAATTTTAATATAGATATTCGCATCCACGAATAAATAATAAATAGGTTTTATATATTTTCTGCGTGTGAAAGTTTCATGCGTGATACGTTTCTGGTATATTTTGCGTTTTTAATATCCGCCATTTTAATTGATTGTCTGCTTGTGTAAAAAAGCGTTTGCGCATACGGGGAAAATAAAATTTTTGGTGGGAGAAAAACAAAACGGTTCTTTAAAAGGCAGCGATTCCGGGCGTTAGACGCTCTCAGAAGCGTCTTTTCCACTTTGCTCCCCCGCGAAGCTTCGTGTCGCACCGCGCCGTCCGAGATATGAAAAGCCATCTAACCGGAGTTTACATCCTGAAAAGATGAGATGAGCGCGAGTGTGGCATCTTTACATTTTTCAATGTCTTTTTATGACTCGCGATTGACACCGTCGCAAAAAGTCGTGACGCGAAAGACGTGGAAAAATATCCGACGTTGGTTCAACCTTTGAATGACATCTTTGTCTTCGTACGACAATCCGTAAGATGGAAGTTTGCTTGGATACAGGAATAAGGAGTACAAACGGATAAGTCTCAGGAATGACATTTAATACCGCACTGTTAAATATTAAAGGAAATTTAAACCAATAGGTATTATACCTTGAGTTAAATAACATTTTGTTATTTTTAACCATCACGTGTGTCGAAATTTATTATTTTAACACAAAACAGTATTATTTTAAACCAATAAAGAATAAGCTTTTTCTTCGCCAGTGAATAAATAACAGGTTAATAATAATCGACGCTGATGACTGGCTATATATAAATTTATTATATCTCACGACGTTTCGACCGTCACTTTCGGTCCTTATCAAGTGTTCTTCAAGTTACATATATCTTACAAACAATTCGGTCCTGGCATTGTGCCAACAGTATTATTTTAACTCTATATTGTTTTAGTTGAATTAACGACATATTGAGTAGGAGCAGTGGCGACTTATACAACGGATAAAAATGACTTAAATGGAATACAATTTGACACTACAAATTTAACTGTGCGAACATTACAAGGTTTTTATTTGTATATTTAAATATTATACTTATACTTATTAACAAAGCTATATTCTTCTTTATACATTTAATGTTTTTTTGCCAGGAACATCAAAAGTTATTAACATGAAAAGAGTATTAATTATGCTATTTATTTAATATACCGTGAAAATAATCATAGATTCATTAACCCTAGCTAGCCACAATTATTTGTCCGTGAGACCGTGCGACTTTGTCGCTTTGTGTGTGATTTTCATTCTAATTAATATTTTTAAACTTGTAATGTAGGAATTGTAAATACAGAGTCTGAATGAGATGTTTATGATAATATCAGGTCAAGAAAGTGATATTATTATATGAAAACTAGAAAACTTGAAAAACGTTCAGCGGTCCACTGAACCAGAGTGTGGCGAGCAAGAGTTAACCATGCATACATATTTTAACTATTTAAAATTTTTTAGGACATTAAAATTGATAGAGGCTTTCACGATGCCTTCATAACGATTTTACGCGACAAGAAATAATAAGAATCGCTTAGACTTATCTCTGAAATTAGATTGCGTCGGTAATTATATTATTTCTCTGATAGACTGTCCACATAATGGGCGGATTGAACGGAGATGAAATGGAGACCATATGGTCTTCATGACAAATGCGCCTCCGGTATTTTTGCCATTCGCCTGCACTCGAATAAAGTTCACGGCGAATCGATTCCCCTCTCGGAGACGCGCGATTGAATTCGAAGTTTGACGTTAAGTTTTACTCCAAAGTGCCACCTTTTAAAGATGCGCGATTCTACATAAACTTCCAGCCTTGCTTGGATTATAGTCACGGTCTCGTCAGCCGGGTGATTCATTTTGCTTGACGCGCAAACCGCCATGCCCGTCATTTTCACGGGTACATTTATCTGGATTTCTTTCTCGCGACTTCATTGTGCTTCTCGCTTTAACCGAGACGTACATATTTTAACAGAAATGCAGTGAATTTTATTTACCTAAGTTCCGTCGATTTCGCTTCATTCGCGATGTGGCCGCGGCAAATAAAATTGTCATTAATATTCATTTCACAGCCAAAGAGGAAACATATCACAAAAAGACGAGTTTGTTCTATAAATATTTACATTTGCGCGAAAATGTCAAATTTCCCTGAAATTATAATAAAATGCAAATATGACCGAGCGATTCGAATAATTTTATTTTATGATTCGAAAATAGATTGTTACTGCTGAATCGAAATAGCTCGCGACACAAATTCGCCATTTGGAAAATGCCACTATATTATCGACAAAAGCATTAAGTGCGAGAAAATGCATCTATGCGAAATTTGCATGGCTTTCAAAAATCCGGCATTTTATAGAAATGACATTATGAATTCCTTTTTAATTGCTACATAATAGACAATAAAATTGTAAAATTGCTTAGTTTATACTGAATCATGTATAGTTCGCAAAAGTGGACTGATATCAACGGATAATTCGCGTGTAAATTAACCATTCAATGAGAGTTACATGCGTGAAACGGAATATGAAAGCAACTTGTACAATGCAATTTACGTAACCCGTGTATACATAACTCAATTAGGATTTTTTATAAAACTTTATTCTGGAAATTTAATTATATTAAGTTCGCTTCGTTACCAAAGAACGCTTATCAAATAATGAAGTTTTCACGTCTTTCACGTGATTAACGTCGCTTACTACTGTCTTGCAAGAAAGTTAGGATGGAAAACGAGAAATTTCTTGAATTTACTAAAACGTAATCACGAGCCATCCTTAAGCTGCTCGCAAACAGCCAAAGCAGCGACCGGCTCGCGAGCGGCGCCGCGCCGCGTTACTTTTTGATGAAGCGAGGAAGCCGCTCTATATACGTCGGTAAATTAATATTAGTGGAATTGTTCGCCGAGTCGAACAAACGAATAAACACTGCGCGAGCAACAATTACAGCGGTCCGTATCTTAGGGATTAAACAAGATTGTCATTAAAATTTTCGGTATTAAAAAGACAGAATTTTCAGATGCACTTAAAGTAATCAGTGAAGGAACAGCCACGGCGAACAGGAGAATCGAAGATTTATTTTCCAATTTCATTGAAACACTTTCGCGCAAACAACCTTGCAAACAACAACTTCACGCATTTCGTAAGAAAATTGCGCTTCTTGTAAATATACATCTGATTATCTTTACGTTTCCCTACGAAACTATAGCTCTATAATATTTTACGTCCAAAGTTGTTCTTGCAGCTAAAACAAAATTAACTTCTTAATTGATAAAAAATTCCATCCTTTATACCGAATATAGAAATGTGTTTTATATACAAATAATATTTTCGCGCGGTTCATCTGTCCCACTTAGCGGATCGATTGGACCGTACACTTTTCTTTATCGTTACACGCGCACTTTTCTCCGTCCATTACCCTTGCTACTTTGCCATTCGACGTCGATCCATCTTCACGAGAGATCCGTCTTATTCCCGTTCCAGAGCGGCACGACGAATCCAACAGTCAAACTATTTTGCGTCGATCTCGACATGGTGGTGCAGGGTAACGTGACTCTGGTCGAGATCGAACGTCCGCCGGAGCTGTCTACTTCCGAGAGGATTCTGTCGGCGGTGGACTTCCCCACGGACAGCCTCGTATACGCGACCTGGATGAACCGGGTGCAGAATAGGGCGTATTTCCAGCTCTGCGACGTCGACAGTCTGCTGCCAAATTGCACGACAGTAAGTATTTCTTCATTTTCGCACGCGCGCGCGAGAGAGAAAGAGAGAGACAATCTTCCGGTTCCGGATACTGCGCGAGGTTCGAGCGGGAGAGGGGGGGAACTCGTTTGATGGTATAATACCCATTATGAAGACTTCGCTTTCTCTCTCCCTATCTCTCCCTCTGCAGCCCGCGTTCTCTTTTCCCGAGCTTTCGCGAATCTTAATTTAGGCGAGCGCTCTTCCTTTAGTTGGGCAATAGTATTTTAATTAGTGCGCGCGCTCGTCCGCGGCTCGGCTAATTCGCATGCAGTTTCGTACGAGTCTTTCGCGACTGTTTCTCGAGGAACTTGGGCGTTACAAATTTCAAGTATCGGTAAAGATTTCGTGTTAGAAAATTCTGCGATAAATTTAATCTCGCGTTAAGAAGCGTGAAATTAACTTCGTATTGCGAGAAATAATTCTCCCGTGAAACAATGTTTTTCTTTTTTTTACATTAAACGTGCGAATTAGCTGCCGCGTTAAAATGTCTGTACAAAAGAAAGTAAAAACGGCTCCAAGAAGCCGTAATTACGATGTTTGACTACTCGTGCATTTTTTGTCCGTTAAAAGGAGAAAAGCGAACGAGTTTCTTTTTACCGGATCACTTTATTAATACGCTTGTTGAACTTTGGCTCGTGGATCTTCGCGAGAAGTACAACATTATCTTTCGAGAATACCAGCACATCGACGGCGAAAGAGAGAATCTTAACAGCGACCCTTTTTTTATGAGCGGCGATACGACTTAATTAAATTGACGGAATACAATTTGCTGACCGAGGGAACGTTTGATTGCTCCTAGGCGCTCTCATATGGCGAGAAAAATGGCTGGGTAGAGCAATTCGAAGCGCCTATATTCAGCGAGGACGGTACGTCGTTCCTTCTGATATTACCGCAGAAACAGAAGAACGGCAGCAATTGGCGACACGCTGTGCTGGTTACGAATGCAACCAGCGGCAGGCCGACCACCACCGCCCTCACCTCCGGCTATTTCGTCGTGACGGAGATAGTGTCCTGGGATCGGGAGGACTCCTATCTGTGAGTACAAACGCAATCTATTCCACAAACCGCGTGCGCCGCTAATTAAGTAACTTTCCTAAATTTCTTTAGATTTTTGGAAACTTGATTTTTGCGACACAATTGAACGAACCATTGTTTCGCAGATTTTATCTGATTTTTTTAAGTCTGTATCGATATAAATCTTTATTTCTAGAAACTCGACTTTTACAACAATTGAATGATTATTTCGGATACTTCGTCGTACTTTGACAAGTTATCGATTTTAATTTTGCTGATATATCTATTTATAGCGTACGAATGTGAATTTGTAGCCGAGATTAAAAATAAAACATGCTACTATGAATGCGAAAGGGAATTATGCAGATAATGAGAATCTTGAATTGGACAAGGGTGCGTTAGCACAGATCGTTAATGAAATAGATATCAGGATAAGCGACATAATTATACGAGGCTTTTCGACAGGAAAGTTCTTTCAAGATGCCAGATCAGCCCAATTACTTAAAACTTTTATGTCGATAATCTACTATTAGCGATTGAACCAAATAGATTACGTTTTCATTTCTTCGAAAACTTTCCGGCAATCCCAGCCTCTTTTTGCTGTGAATTAGAAACGCGGATTCGATTTTGCTGGCGATGTATAATTTAATGGAATGAGAATATTGATTCAGTCAGTATATAATTTACCTATATATCGCCCAAAAATTTAATTGCGAAATAATAACTGACTAGGCATTTACATTAAAATATAAATTTGTTAAAAATTTATTATAAAGTTGTAGCTCTCTTTAATTAAAATTATATTAAATTTAAAAATAAACTGTCAGCGCTCTAATAATTATCTATCTAAGTAAATTTAGCTAATCAAAAATTAATTAAATTACAGAAATCATTAATGTTTAAAATAGACTATAATGCTTGCAGATTATTTTTATAAATTCAACAATATTACTTGTGAAGAATAACGTATTTTGTACCTACGTCATCCGCGTTATTTACTTCAATCTGCTTTTATTTTTTTTATAAATTTCTGTAAAACAAATCTAGATATTTACTTGTTTATTTAATTTATTCTAAAAGCGTGCGTATTTATAATTCAGAACTTTTAAAAACTCCAGTCTCTCTAAAAAGAGGTGAGTTTTTTACTTTACACTGTTTCTACTTCTCGAACGAGAGTACTGCCGTCGCGCGCGTATGCGCATATGCACTTTATTCGTGGCACGAATTCTCGAATACGATATATACTCGCTCTCTTCCCAGCCGCTCATCCCGATGACATTTGGAAAGATAGCGAGCGTGCGAAATGGCTCGGAAGTAATTTGCGAAGTGAAAGCAGAACTCCCCGCGACGGCGGCGGTGTACCGGAGCTGGGAAGTTGCGTGATGTCGTCGTGGCTTTAGAACAAGAGAGTGGGATGGGATTGGGTGATAGAGAGCGCGAGAGGGTGGGCGAGCCCTCTCTCGATGACCTCGTCTCGCCTCGCAAGAAGCGGCTGACGTAATTGCGCGTTCATAAATTAAACGAGATCTCCGTCGAGGGAGCTCGCCCGCGTTGTCGTCGCGCGCGAATTTCGAATCGCTTTTTCCGCGTCTCGAAATCCGCGCCGGTCGATTAACGCTCGATGGAAGTGGCCGAAGTGGGAATCTAATTTACCGTTCGGATCTCGCGATCAGAAGTTCAGGGACGTCGCCGTTGCCGTCAGACGACGACTTCCCGCCGCGCGCGTTCCTTGCAGCGCTTCCCCGGAAAGACCATCGGAAGACGATCCACTTTTCATCTCGCTGAAAAATTGCTTCGATCGGGCGTTAATGACGTCGTCTAGAGTTTCGTCTCGTTACGCCAGGAAATGACTGAAAATTCGTAGTAATTTGCGATTGAAGGGAACAGGAGGATGCGAGCGAGCTCTAATCGTTGCAAATGATGTGAAAATCTTGAATCCGGTAATATTTTTAATTGAAGTATAGTTTAAACTTTCTTTTTTTACTAGCTGTTTTATGTAATTATAAATTAAATATAATTATAATTTAAGTAATCTTTGGTTAATAGTTTTACTTTTTATAAATATTCTAAAAATATAATTATCTTGTATTTTATTTATAATAATTCTATTTAAAAAATTCATGAATAAGTAAAAAATTAATTGTGTATTGTATAAAGAATCGCGACAGTGTGCGATTAACCAACCAAAGATTTAAATCTCTCACAATCAGTGATATCCCGGAAATATCTTCCGCATCCCAAAATTTTGTTAAAATATCCGCAACGCGGAGTGGCCCCGATTAAATGATAAGAGGTACGCTCGCTTCGAGTTTCCGCCATTAAGCGACCGCACGCTCAATGAATTTAGCGAAGTCATTCCGTTGCACGTCGTTCGTACTCGCACATGCAAGAAGTCGGGCCTTCAACGAACGCGGACCGCATCCGGGGTGAACGCGCATGAATTAATCATTAGGACGGTGTAAACAGAGAACGGCGTTCAGGAGTTATTCAGTGGCGTGGCGTTTGCGGCCTGCGGACAACATAACGGCGTAATCAATGCGCGGAATCCGCAATACGATTGCACTCTCACATGTGCCGGAATGTATCGGTATAGATGCAATGTATCATCGGATTAGTATCTCGAAGCGTGTGCGATCGATGTGCCACGATCCCGCAGACGTTCGAGTCAATTAAAAGGTCGAGTTCGACGGAAACAAAATTTCCAGTCCACAGTTGGCGGTCTAAGAAGATCAGAATCGGGCTAAATTAATTGCGACTAGAGTCCGCGCGATTGCGAGCCGAACGAGTTGAACGTTGACGAAATGCAAATTTTTGTTAACTATAAGACTGCGAACTACAGTTAACCCTCAGGGTACGGACTATAAAAAAGTTACGTTCCGTACGGACATGGGTTAGCCTAACCCGGCGACTTTGATTGACTGTATATCGGGCTGTAATTTGTCAATTAAAACAAATTTTTTTTTCTTCGAATCGGAAATTTTCTCAAAAATACAATGGCGTTGATAGATTTATTACATTATTTGTTTAAACAAAGATACATTTGAAAATTTAAAACAGTTCTCAAAAAATTTTCATAAAAATTCATGTTTTCTTTTAAATTGCATAACTTTATGAAAAAAAAAGATATCGACATTTTATAAGTCGCGTTTGAAAGCTAAAAAGTTGTTCTTTGAAATGGCTGAATTCGTTTTTTGATCCATTCCAAAAAGTATATTTTTTTTGAACTATGAAAATACCCGTTTTTTTGCGATAGCGATATAGCGTTACTTGCTTGAGATTTATCGTAATAACGCAAAAAAAAATATCTTAAAGTAAAAATAGTTCTTTTGGATGTTGTTGATTAGTATAATATAAATAAATAACAAAAATCAACTCTTCGAGAAATAACATGCATGCACGGATACGTTATGCTGGTATGCTACAGAGCATCATTTTGAGGTTAGAATGCACAAAAGTATATTAAAAATAGTAAATTATACATACCAGAATACTCTACTGCAGCAAATACTCGAAAAACACAAATTTTTTTTTTTTGAAAAACACGGATTTTGTAACGTTCCGTACGGACTGGGTGTAGACTACCCGAGTTCAATTTTCGAAATCGTATAACTTGAGCACCAATAGTAGACTGACGCTGGCCCTTGGCGCTCACATAGTAGCTACCTCAAAGATTTTTCCCCCCCCCGGTACGGACCCCCACCATTCACTTTCTTTAAAATGGCGCTACTTTCAAAATTCGCTCGGGTTACGCTAACCCAGTCCGTACCCTGAGGGTTAATTCGGTTTCGACCAAAAACCTCGTTTACGTAGTTAGTTTCTGTATCGTATATAACTATGCTCGATCGACCAAACCTGCGACCGGCGCGGCGCGGCGTCCCGGGAGGAATGTGCGAGAGAACTCTGCGGTTCGTTACCGTCGGGCTAAGTAATTGCAGCGACATGCGTTAATCGCAGGAGACGCCGCCCGGCGCGATGCTGAAATCGTGGGATATTAAGAGCGTTAAACGCGCCAGGATCACCGACCGTCTGCCGCGTCCCCGCGAACAAGGGATATGCCACCCGAATTAGTTCGGGACGCGTCTACCGTTCCCCGCGCGAACAGTTCGCGTGGACAGGCTACAACCGCAGAAGGCCGGGAAACGTTTCGTGAGATGCCTCCGAAAACTCCGCCGGTCGGATAGCAGAGGCCAAATGGAAACGTCACTGCACCCTGGAGATAAACACCGAGGGGCGGTTACGCCCGTTCTATTAACCGCCCTTATTATTCTAGTCGTCGCGTCGCGCACTCGTTAACCCTGAACCCCGGCGATGTGTCTCGCAGGATTTGCCTCTGTTTCTCGCCATCCAACTTCGTGTTTCCTTTCTTCAATTTTCAACTTTTGCATAAGTCAAATTCTTTTATATATAATATAATAAGTAAAAACCACGAAAAAGACAAAAAATCTGAAGCTTCTGTTACGTTTCTGGTATTTGATCGTAGAGGAAGTTGGGGTAATTTGGACCACTCTCAGTCTTTTTTAAGATAACTTGAAAACTATTAAAGATAACTGAACTTTGTTTCCACTAAGCTGTAATGCCAAATGTTTGTTACTATAGCTAGTAAATTCGCTGCTGTTCGCTAAGTTGTAACACACTTGATAGGCTAGATATTGCGATGGTTCAACTTGTCCACAAATTATATTTCAAATTATCCCAACTTTATCCTTTTACGCGGTTTAAACGCCGAAAAGGTAAAAGTAATAATAAATTTTTTAGGAATTTGCATATTAAATTTAGCAATCCCAACGATGTTGCCGATATTACATTTTTGAAAAATTCCCTGCATTTTAAACTCTTTGCGTTTATTATTTATTTATTTTTTTTTTTTTTAATTCTTAGCGATCGCGTATCGATAGATGCGTACGTTTTACTTTAATTTTATCGCAAAATGCAAGAGCCGCGATGCTTAACGCGCGAATTATTCACATACGAGTACGACGGGAGCGGGGAGAAACAAGCGCTGGGAATGCTCTCGGATTCAGTATATCCAATTTATTCCGCCGCGGCTCGAATTGCAATGGGATAATGCTGAGCGTGAAGGGAAGGTTCATACGCGACGTTCCCGTGTTACCGGGCCGAAACGGGGAGAGAAACTCTCGCCGCCGTTTCAATTTTAACTTTTATAAAGCTCTTAGCACACCTTCGCTGCGCCAGAGGCGGAGGCCGTACACCGTCCGGCGCTTTGTGCTGTTTAAGATTTAGACTAAACCGCTTGAAAGTTCGAGGGATTGCCTCCCTCGGCGAATCGAACGCCTTCGCTCACCAGCCTTCAAACACCCTGACGATTCTGCTTGGCGCAGGCAGGATATTCCGGTTTAATCCCCCGAACGCTAACAACCGTTTGAGCTTTTCCCCTACGGTGAGAAGTTTTTGGCATTATTGTCCGAAAGGAATTATGTCACGCAGCTGTCACGTCTTAATTTATCTTCCGAATCTGGTACAACGAAAGTCGATATAACATAGTAAATTTCTTAATTTACTGAGGGTAAATTAATTACTGAAAGGGATCTACCTTACGTCCAAGAATAGATACGTGCCCAACAATAAAATCAACAATATAATTTTCGAGAATTTAGTAACAAAAACAAAATCTCGATGTGACTAATCATATCGTTTTATTTCAATTTTGAATTGTGGATTAATTTTTTTCGTCAAAAGAAAAGGTAAAGTCTTACGTGACATTTCGGCCACGTTGCAAGTTCTAAAGAAAAAATTTTTTTTTTTTTTGGTAAAAAATGCCAAGACCTCCGAAGTTCTTGTCTCCTTACTTCATTTACTTCTCGAGGGGCAAAATGATAACGAAAATTTATTCTTCTTAGTTCAATTTCAAGGGAGCTTTATTTTAGCGAAATGTAGGCTTAATGACTGTTTAACATCGTAGGTGAAAAAGAAATGGTCAAACCGGCATGTCGTATTCGTGACATTGAATAAGATGTAACGGTCTCGCGTAATGAATCGTCATAATATGTGCGTTTCCTCTTGACGTACCTCGCGGCTTTTCCGCGATGAAACGCGATCGTTCAGCGTTTACACACGCGATGCGATATTCGATCAAAACGTTTTACAATCAATTTAAACTTATCGAACGGGCGGTAACAAATCGCGAACGCGATGGAGCGCACAAAAGGCGGCGCGGAATCCTCGTATCTCGCCGACGGAGGCTGTCGAACGGACCGACAAATATTATCGGGACTCTCCAGGAAAACCACCCTATCCCACCCCCCGGTTATTTCGCAACGGACGTTTCCGGGGCGCGCTAAGTGCAATTGCGGCTATATATAACGTGAACGAGCGATCGTTACGTGTACACGTGGATGGATACACGTGGGGCCACCCCCGGGCGGGTAATGGTTTCATGGAAAGAATCCGCGAAACGTCCATCAGAGCTTGCGGAAACGGGAACGGGGAAGAGAAGGGGGAATATACCTGAGCTTCCCCCGCGATTTCCGATACCATCCGGAGCAATAACGATACTCGGTACTTTATCGAAAGAATTTCTGATATCCGTCTGTAACGTAGATTGTTCTGACAATACCGCGGCAACATTGGCCGCCGCCGCGGCACTTTCGTTGAAGTCCCGGGAAACAGAGGCGGCCGGCGGAGGTTCAATTTTAGAAATTAATAGGGAGGATAATTTAAAGTAAACTCGTGATGTATAGAAGCGCGGAAAACTGGGAAATAGATCCCATCGATCACCGCGCTCGCGGTAATGTGATAATTACTTTAGGCCTCTCTGGACCGAAATAACTTGCTTTCGCGAAGCCGCGATCTTGAAATATTTAATGTAAAAGTTATCGCGCCTTTTAAATTAGCGGTAGAACTAGAAAAATGACCTCCCAAGGGCTTCCGCGCAGAGTTTCCTATGTGCATACGTTATAAGACATTTTAACTTGGCCTATTTTAACTTGCGCACGCTTAATAAAGAATTCCATTTTATCTAATTTGGTGATTGTATTTATAAAACATTACATTAGATAGTTTTTGTTTTATAATAAGAAATTTAATTTAATTTTTTTAAATTTTATTATTGAAATATTATAGATATAACTTTGTATATACGTTTGTTATTAAATTTTTACATCAATTTTTTTGTTTATATGAGAATAAAAGATTACTGTTGATATTTTCATATCGCAAAAACTTTCCAATTAAATCATTTTAAATATAGCAGTTGATTAGAGGACAGTTAATCAATTAGATTATTATAAAATCGCTACCTAACCTTTCGTGAATCTTGGTTTTGACTCGAGCGGGCGCCTGACGGCAACATTCTCCAAGCTGTCCGAGCACGTAAAACTGCTCTCATGCGAGCGCTTATGCTAAATTTTCATAGTCCTCGTTCTCCGGCAGGATCTCATCTCGTCCGCTAGGCCCTTTTTATTGGCGCCCGTGTCTGTGTCGTTCGTGCATAATTAAACTATATAATGAAACTCGAGATCGAGGCATTAAAGACGCGATTACGAGGCTGTAACGTTGTAATGACAGCTTCGGCAGGATGGCAGAGGAAAGTTAAAGCTTTTCATACGATCCCTCGTTGTGATACGCCATAAAAAAAAGTCGCGCGTCACCACGTTGTTTTACATCCTTTCGAACAGGTTTTACGTCCTTATTACTTGTATTTTTGACGCTACATTTGCTCTCGTCGAAATTAAGACCGGCCGTAACTTTAAGCGCTTTCTTAAATGTTAAGATGTACATATCGCACCCCGAGAAGAATATTGTCACAACTCAACGATTCACAATTTTCAGGAGAGAGGGGAAACAAAAATTTAATTCATTTTTTTTCAACTGTGAGATAACTAACGCAATTACAATTATAATACGATATTTTGTCAGAACGAAACTTATACCGTTTCTTGAAGAGGTCTGGTGTGATTCTGAAAGAAATCCTCGATCAAGACTTCCAGCACCCCCCGATAGAGTGGTTTTTGTTCTTGCATCAATAATTATGTTTTTATTAAACTTATATCGCTTTAAAAGTAGGAAGACTATTAAATAAATTACACTTTTAAAGAGATAATCAATGTATTATAAAATAAGTGCAAATGTAACAAAATAATAAAGTATTAATAAACTATATAAAAATTAAACAATGTCCGAAGAAATATAGTAATTATTATTATAAAAAAATAGATTCGTAAAAAGTACGATAAAATTTTGGAGTATGATTGTCTTTGAGAAGTTCTCGAATATCACCTTTCTTTTCATCTTCTATAATTAACTTTTGAAGTACTCCGGTTGTGGTTCTAAATGGGCAGCGGCAGATTTTGATTTTCTTCTGTTATTTACTAGAACTTTTTTGTAGTTTTGCTGAGAGAAAGACGTTTTAAAAGAGATAGTGCCTTTTTTTTATTAAAGAGTTAATGTCTGTCATTCTTATACAATCTCATTCTCAGTTGTTTTTGAAAAATTGCTGTCAAGTGAATTTGCTGGAGAAAATTTATTTACCTCGTAGTAGAAGACTGCCACAAGTCAAAATATTTTCAAGTTGCGGCGTTGTTCCAGTAAAAGTGCTGCGTACACTCACTGTATTAATTCACTTGTGACACTATTCATCCAGCGATTGCAACATAAGTTTAAAAGAATTAATAACGAACTTCTACTTCCGTGCGGCAAATTTCGCACATGGTAACACTATTATAGCATATGTAGGGAACATCTTAGGCATTACTTCTTATGGACTTAACTCAAAATCGAAATTTTTTTCACACAGATATAGTATTAGGCTACTAAGATTCAAGCTCGGACCGTAAAATGGCTGTTTATTAATTCCAATTTGATTATATATCGTAACGGTCCTATTTTTTCTTAATAAAATTTTTTGAGTTGTGACGGTATTCTTCTCGAAATGCAATATATAAAAAATTTTTTTGAGAAAGATACTCTGACTTTGCAAATTATTCTCTTCTTCCTTCATTAAATGAAAATTATGGGAATTTCTTGCGCGTACCTGCATCGTACGCGATCGATTAATGCCGTATGCATACATACAGTGACGTGCTAATGCTGCGTGTAACGTTAACAGTAACAACGTGTTGAAGAAGTTAGCATTGAATAGATAAACAGCCTGAAATAGATACACTTCGAGTTTGCTGGAATATAAGGGGTTCCTCGCGGCGAAAGGCCGCGCATCAGCTTGTCGCGATAGGCCAACTTTAAATTGCGCCGTTGAAACTTTCATCGCGTTTCGCAAGATAGATAACTTAGAACGATGCTACACCGGCGCAAGAGAATTCGTGCATGCGTGCTCTACGAAAATTGCCATGTAAAATAGCGCCTTGTGTTCCCCCCTCACCCCCTCTCCCCTCCTCGTCTTATGCAAAGAAGTTTCGGCAAAATTATAAGCTGCGCTTAAATATCGCTGTATTACGGAACGTGCATAGGCATCGCTGGTAATATACAACGTTGCGCTTTAGAGAATTGTTTGCTGATAAAGCAATGAATCGATTACCAATAAAGTGGGTTCGACGTTTATTGTATCTCCGATACCTATGTGCAAACGATGTTGGTCGCAAAATTATCTATAAGATAAAATTCAACGAACAACGTAAAATAAATAGCGACGTTTAATATAAGATTTGTAGAGTAGTAATATTCGATTATGCAGTGTTAAAATTACCTCAATCAATGTTGTGAAAAATAAAATTGCGAAGCGATTATGCATGTGTATAATTTTATTTCAAGAAATAAGGCAAAATATTCTATTTATTTAGTTGGGATTTGAAAAAAAAAACAGATCTATTCACGTTTTTAATACTTTGAGATCAAAAATAGAGAAAGCCAATAATTGCCAAGCATTTTGCCATTATTTCGATTCCGTGCTTCGACGTCGAATCGAGGAAGCTTATCGGCAAGTCACTGCGAACTGCAATGCATTATGCAGATATCATAAAAGTTGTATAACAAATGCATTTAATCTGCCGATATTGCGATTCCGCTCGCGGAGGCTTCAGATAGGTATGCAATGTAATTCCGGTTTAGCCCCGGATTTCCGTAGCTCTTGAAGCTTTCGAGTGTATGTGTTATTATATACATATACATGTTTTTAATATCAGCAGCGTACTGCAAGGTAACTTTGCTACTTCGGCAACTTCGCGAATCGGCAGCTACAAAGTCGCGCGCGCGCGCGCGCGAGTAGGAACTGAGATACCCCGCGAGCGTCGCAAAACAAAACTGGCGCGCATTCGAGTTTGTATTTATCAGTGCCCCCTCGGGCACGATAGATTCGCTGATTAATTTCCTTACGGAACACTTACCGCGCTCAAAAGGCCGTGCACTACCCCGGCGCGGCGCGGCGCTCCGAGCTGCGAGTCCGTAATTAAATGGCACACAGCAGCAGATATATATCACTCCCAATAACTAATATACCGGGATCAATTCTGGTAATGCACCAGGGATGAGGGGGGCTGAACCATGAAGAAAAGAAAAATTACTCTATCGATTATCCGACTCGACCAGGCAGGACGAGCCAATTTCGTTTAATTAAATCATCAGAATTCTCTCTTTTGCTTCATATACTTTTTTTTTACAAAAAAAGGTCTTCTGAGATATATATATATATATATATATATATATTATATATATATAGATATAACGGGTTAATTATAAACGTAAAAATGTTGCTTCATGATTTATTTTATTAATTTTGACTCGCGGTCTAACTATAGCACTTATTTATACTATACCGTACTGAGAGGAAAGTAATTGATAAACGAGAAAGACTCTATTTTTATAATCGACAACAAAAGTAATTGATATTTGCGACTATAATTGCATAGTAAAATAATTATGGTTGAGATTCTTATTTTTCCAGTTATTATTGCTATAATAATTTTTAATTATTTATTTTTATCATATTTATACAATAGTACGATTTAATATACATAAATCATAGATTGTAGTGTATAAAACCATATCATGGTTGAATAAATGCATGTTAAAGTTATGGCAGCAATAATGTAGTATGGAATCAGCTATATTCGCATTGTTAAAATAGCTATAAGTAAAAATGTAGTTGGCACCGAAAATAACTAAAAATTATAGTGAAATTGTGGTAACTTCAACTATTTTTTTCTCTCAATGCAAAAAAAATCTTTAAAAAAATATAAAAATTACGAGTTTGTTAATCAGCAAGTTCTAAATTGAAGATATCGATCGATTCGAGGGCTCTGAATTTCGCATATGAAATTCATGCGAAATTCAACGCGATCTCTGCTTTTCACAGATTGTTTCCCGAATTCCTTCGATTACGAATAATCTCTAATTCGCCATAAATAGGCAACATATCTCCGAATACCGCGTATAGCTGGAATTTAACCCCATAACGTACGCTATCATCCACGATTATGACAACGAGATATCAGCTGCCAGGCGGAGGGTCTCGAGGGCTCCGAGGTTTCCCTCCCGGAACCGCCAACCTGTGCTCGAAATCGATCGATCTTCATTTTCGAAGAAAGGCGCGCGATGTTGGCGCCCACCAAAAGTTGCAATTCTCGTAATACCGCGCGAGAGAGAATGGCGATGGCCGAGGCCCCGAGGTCATTCAAGATTGATGCGATAGGCTAAATTAACAGGATGCTCGAATTAATCCATTCTAAATAACCCGGAGTCATCTATCTTACCGACCCAGCGGAACTGCCGGCGACTTACCGTGTTCGCTTGATTCCCCTCGGTTTACGATAGAGAAGAGGTAGAGAATTCACGAACACGCCCTTGGTCCTCCAGTCGAATCCTCCTTTGAATCTTCCAAGAGACTTTTTGTCAAATATTTAATGGTCTCTCTATGCAGGAGGCTTTCATACACTATGAAATAAGAGAAAAACTGGAAGGTCTTTATAATTGCAGAGCTATTTGAAAACGTGAAATTGAACATTAGGTATGCCCTGCAATAGCGTTCCATGAAATTTTTGAAAAAAAATATCGACTCTAAATTTATCTCAAAGATTCGTTATTTTAAAAATCTAGAAAGTATTATTGATTTGACGATCGTTAGCATGAGCGCCACTGCGGTTCTACAAGTTTTCCGACCACGTTTGGCAATCCCACTCGTGATGCTGCATCACTGAGAGCTACAATTTACATACGCAGCGATAAGACAGCGGAGAACCTTCAAACAAACAGCATAAGTTTTGTTACATCAAACCACTAGTTTAATATACTAATATTATGCTAATATTCGAATATAAATAACTCTATTGGAGTGACTCTATTAATAGTCAAAGAAAATAACGAAATGTAGTTAATTTTTTATATATGATGACTTATTATAGGTAATTTATTCACCAAAAATAAAACAGGAAATATAATCTGAAACATTTTACGTAAAAATCGTAAAAAAAAAAACATTTAAATTATAAATTTTGCGATCAAAATCGTAATTATGACGTAACTTGTAAGAGAATATCAGCTTCAAACATCTGTTCGTGTGACCTCCTCTTTTTATTCGTCTCGGCTAAAAAATGAATCTTTAGTCGCGCGAGCACTCGGATTTAGAAAGAAAAAGATGGGTGCTTTACGTAATGCGTCTCTCGCATTCGGAAAGCGTCGGGAACCGACGGAGAACAATAGATCTGATTAATGCGTGATGGTATCAGCGGCACACAGGTATACGGGGCAAGCAGCGGACAGTCAATGGCCGCAATTTACACCATCAGCTTTCTGATTGTATCTAATGGGGCAGCATTCTGCTGACGTAACCGCTTGATCGACTTGATGGCCCAGAATGGGAGCGACTCTCAATAAATCGACAACCGGGGGATCTCTTCGGTGACAGCGCGCGCGCGCGCGCGCGGTCCGTATGGAAATTGCGTGCACTTCCGTTTAGCGGGCGTCCTACTCCGCTTCTCGTATTCCGCGCGCTGATGGAACACTCCGCTGTCTGGAGAACATGTGGCTGGTTGGCGGAGAGAAGGCAGGGATTAGCGCAGGACACGAGATAATAGTCCGCTAAATACACCTCGCGCTGGGACACGTCTTGGCGTGGTGTTAGCATCGAGCTAGTGAACAATTTGTCTTCGCCGGTTATCGCATATCTTAGGCGTCGCAACAGGTGTTCTCCATGTCCCATAATGCAGATAGTGAAAAACTAATTTCTTAGCGGTAATGTGACGTCGGCGCGAGACACTTGCATGGCCGACGTCATTCCAACGCAAACGTTAATATAATTTCCTCGCTGCGCTTGTACGCGTGACGCAATGATTACCACTTCATTATACCGCGTAAAAGTAATTAAGATCCTAAAATTACATGATTGCTCATGTATTCCAAAAAAAAGTTCCAAAAATATATATATACAGTTAGTCAAAGAAATCAATCGCGCGAAGACGTCGGATTTATGAAAGCAACCTGATCGTAGTACATTTGTCGAAGGAAAATATATACTTATTTTTGTTACAGATACTACTTGGCCACCTCGGAACGCGAGTCGGCGGTTCAGCATCTGTACAGAGTGTCGCTGCTGGATCCGGGGCACAAGTCATCGGCGTGTTTGACTTGTAACGTTGTCAGGGAGAGAGACGGCAGCCGCTGTTTGTACAACAGCGCTAAATTCTCCACTGACAATTCGCATTACGTGCTCACTTGCGCCGGACCCGGAGTACCCGATATAGCCATCTACAATAAGGTACGCATCTATCTGGCACTTCTATCTTTCTCGCAGCTCTGTCTACCGTAAATCGTCTTGAAACTTAGAAAAATTTCATACGTTTTTCTAATTAAAACATTTTTTAAAGAATATAGGTATTAGCATTAGCTATGAAGTGTAGAGATAAGATCTTTACAATATCAATCACTTAATCAATATCAATAAAGTACGCTAATAAAACTATTGTGAAAATAGATGATGCGTTTGATAAGAGAGATAATTAGCAGCGATGTACAATGACGCGAAACGTAGAGCAGCGTACGGTCATTCTTTCGTAAAATAAACACGACGATACGGATGTACCTAAAAAATTTGGAATGCGTAACGGCATGGAATTGTATAATTATGCATTACATAATTTGCGTATGTTACGCGCCTAAATTTCGGTCTTCGAAGCAATTAATATCTGAAATTCAAAATAATGAGCGATAATCCATCAGATTTCGGACCTCTAATTTCATTAGGCGCGCGATGGGAACGTAACAGGTATCTCGTATATTCCCGCTTTCTCCCGTACCAGTTCCAAGCTTTGAGCGCAATGTTATTGCTGCGCGGCGCGTTTGATAGGTTTCATCAATCATTACGTTGTATGCAGCCCAGATTTCTACAAATTTGATCCCCTCCGAATAGAGCGAGAGAGCGCGCGCGCGCGCGAAAGAGAGAGAATTCGTGCATATATCCTGCGAAATTCCTTTTGCTCCGCGCGTTGCATTACAAATCACAATATTATATCCGGAACCGCGAACAATGATCTTTCGCATCGCACGCGCGCGCGCGCGCGCGCATTTGCATACGATATAGACGTATGGATGACGGCCGCGTAATTCTGCTAGTGAGAGGTACACGAACCCGCGGGTGGGTTCGCTATCAGACGAGCAAATCGAATAAATTTTGTTACAGCAATAGAATACGCGTAGTAGGTACTATGCGCCGCGATTTAGTCCTGGAACGCTGCGCGCTACGGGTAATATACGAGCGGCGGCCTGCACACCGGTGCAGTGCACGGTGCGGCGGTGGTAACGGCATAACAAAGCTCGA
>JASTWK010000709.1:22500-50000 GCA_030770225.1 Temnothorax unifasciatus | reverse complement strand
TGATTTTTCAGCCCGTTGCCGGGGGACCGGAGCCCGAGGGTATAAAGTTCCGGCCCTCCACGCGCGATTTCGCACTCGATAACAGTACGCCGAATTAACGTGAAATTACGATTCCGGATTCTGTGCGATATATTCGGCCGACTTCTCGAACTCCTGCTTTCTTTCGCTGCTTGCTATATCGAGCTCGTGCTTCGAGTAATTGCCTTTTCCGCGCGCATTCGCCCGCGTCAATTTAGTCGCGTAAACACGCATTTCGCGCGCGTCTTCGCCCGCGCGGTCTCCGTTGTTTGCGAAATAAAGAACTGTAAATAATTGTAAATAGCCGCAATCTTAAATATAGACATTTCGTGATAAACTTTAATTTCTTCAAAAACCTCGAACTCTAAATTCCTTCACCCATTCGCGCACAATTGAGATATTTCGAAATCTCTGTCTTATACAATTTTTATGAGACGTGAAAGAGGAAAGAGGAAAGAGAGAGGAAAGAGGAAAATCAGTTCGAGGAGAAGCTCCTGCTTGATCGGTATACATACGCAGGCCTTTACGCCAAGTCATTCTAGATCGACGTTTTATGAGAAAGATAGAAGAAGATTGATGAAGGCATTATAACGAGTATCTCTCAACAAAAAAAGAGAAATAATTTTAAAATACTGTAAAACTTATTTGTATAATATTTATATAATTATAACAAAATATATTTTTTTAATAAAAGGATTTTAATTGGAAAATGTAGCTTTTTGCGCGGAATTCCGATAATTTCATATCGCGCACGTGATTTTAATCGCTATTCAATTCAATTCAATTGTCTCTTCCTCCCTCCGAATTGTTATAGCCATAGTGTCGACAAATAAAATATATTTAATTAATTATGATTAGCAGATTTACTTGATTAATTAACAATTAATCAACATTGGTGAAATCGTGATAGCCGTTATGGTATTCATATATGTAAATATTAAACTTGATTAACTGCTCATATTAACGCAAACACGTGTTCATTATAACTTCTAATTACTACATTTTGTATACGAACTCTGACAAGAGCATATTATGTAGCGAGCATGTTAGCGCGTGTATTATGCTGTTTTCTGTACAAACATTATAAAATTTTATGCATATTCCATTCTCATTCATGAACCGTTTTTGTGAGATATTTATCGTTACTGCTTTTTTTTTAAGTATTAAATTCTTCTTAAATATTGAATTCTTTTAAATAAAAATTAAAAAAAATTTTTTTAGTTTATTATTTATTTTAGATGATTAATAATAATATGAGAGTTTACTAAATATATAGAAAATATCACTTACAATTATTAATTGCAGAAGGCAATAAGGGAAGCAATTTTATCGAAAAGTCTTCATAACCCGCAATAAATAAAAATCATGCAAAATTTAAATTGATCGAATAGAACAAAATTATAAAATAAGTTATATAAATACGTATTACTCGAGAATAAACAATTACGTCTATTGTTCTTTTATCGTCTCCATAAAACCTCAATCCAGAATTATTTGGTACAAAAGGCTGAGTACACTAGTCTAGAAGGACCACCTCCTCAGACCGATTTTCCTCTTCCCCCTTTCCAGTCTATCTATAATCTATCCATCCATTTGCTTATTCGCCAATTTACCTGCGCGCCCGCCGTTCTCGGAGAAAAAGTTTGCGGTCGGATGAAAGTTTCATTACTTTCGATAATCAAATTCTTCCGTCGACTTTCCATGATGACAGGCGGGTCGGGGCGTCGCAAATTATCGGAGCAAGAAAAGGAAGAATCTAGCAAAAAACGATGGATTGTTCACATACGAGGGAGATTCAAATCGGCAAATTAATTTTAATAACAATTGAGAGCACCGCCGAAATAAAAATGCACGTACATTTTTTACTTTCGATCAGCTTTAAATAGACTAGTTCAAGTTTTTATTTAGCTTTTGTTGATATCAATTTAAATTATATAATATAATAAAATACACTAAAACTACACTAAAATATAATAAGATAATATATGTACGTATACAATAATATAATAAAATATAAATTTTATACAGCTAGGTATCTTAGGGCGTTTTAAAATGTCTCGGTTCACCACCGCGCTAGTACGGAGTACGCTCAATTTACGTCGAGCTATATCTCTTTTGTAATCTGATTACCGCAGCGACAGACGGACGGAGGAGGAAAGGGATCAAGTGGAACTGGTCGAACTTGGAGGGCGCCTGACGCGCAAAATGTCGAGAACGAATTCACGTGCTTTATCGCGATCAGCGGAGCGAAAATCTGACTATCCGGCGCCTTTATCGCTTATTTTCGCGCGGCCGCTTAATGCTGATAATTGGTCTTCTCGCCCGGGAAACCGTCGACAATGAGCGTTAATTCAATTACGTTAAAGAGCGACCTTGTCGATGAAATTCGCGTTTCCAGACTCGTGCGGATCGGGTCTGCTTTCTTTCGTCTTTGGCCGTTTTAATTAACAAATAGTCGTACATCTCTCTTTTGCTTCATAAGGTCTACAAGGAATAATTATGGATAATCTATAAACGCGCTTAAAAAGATTTTTATCCACTTTTATCATATTGTAACAAGTCGCGAAATATTATACCATCCACACTTTCTCGATCTTTTTCAAATCAAAATGATCATAAACACTTGTTACTGATTTGCAGATGAGATATCGCATTTATGAAAACTTTCCGCGTAAAAGAGCGCGGTGATATTTTATACACCACCGCACACGTTTTTAATATCATTTTTCGAGGATTAATAGAGCGATTTGTTATACGCGAATATTACACATGCATCAGCGAAGTCGCAAACAGGCACGTATAAAATCCCCTCTGGAATCCCTTTGTCGATCTTCGCTGCACTTTGACGCGATTTATGAGGCACTCCTGCATGCCGATCCAATTACGTCGATATTATGATACGGACTATTATCGAAATTTACAAAAGGCTCAAAGTGATGCCAATTGATTGCGCTTGACTCTCTCGATATGCCATTATTACCCTCCGCTGCGCCGGAAGAAACTCTTCCATCGATGGGAAAATTCGTATATAATTCACGCAGCGAGATTTTTCATTAATTTAGAGTTAATTTTTTTTTCTCGCGAGCGATTAACAATGACTCCAAGCTCACGGTATGCAAATACGATTCTACCACAATTCTAACTCGCGGCTGAGTTTCCATGACGATAAAGTTCAAATAAGTTACATACCATTATTTGAACTTTTCTCTTGTTCTCTCCGCGCTCTGGAAAGGAAAAAATATTGAGCGCTTTCATTGTAGGTATACGCGACAAATTAAACGAGAATGTCGAATTCTATTCTTCCTTGCAAGTTAGTATTTATCATTAAACTTGATTAAGCTGGAAGTTGAAATAAAATTTTGTTTAATTAATAATTAATTTATAATTTGAGAGCGACTTTTTAAAATATTAAAAAAGTATAAATAATATATTTAATATATTTAATATATTTAAAGAATAAATTGTAATATATTTATGGAATTTGTTTTTATATATCTCTCAAAGAGCTAAAATCTACTGTAAAATTAATACTGTAGAGTGAAAAGTGCTTCGTTGCTTCTTGGCTTCTTCAAAACTTAATCAACTTATCCTTATACGTGAAGCATATTCGCAACGGCGCAAACTTGCGGCCGTCCTATATATCTGGTGCAGCAAACCGCAAGAGGGAGGGGAAAAAAAATATATATATATATCCGCCTCTCGATCGAAAATCGATATCGCCACGTCATACCGCGATCGGTACGGGATTCCCACAAAAGCCGGAAACCACCTCGCCAGAGATCGCCTGTCATTCGACGAAGAAACTTCGGTAACGCGGATCCGCGAGCGCGAACGCCCGGAGAAAAAGTTCTCGCGGCAGCGATGCAAAATCGAGATTCGCCGTCGGGTCGGCGCGGCGTCGAACTCTCGTCGAGTGCTCGCGACGCACAAAAGCGCGCAGATTGCGCGTTACATTTGCCCCGAGCGTCAAGAAGGGCTTGGGTTGGCGGGAAAGGGGGTGCGGAACTCGCGGGTAAACTCGGTTCGCAAAAACGCGGACTGCAGGGAAACTTCGGCGTGGGTAAATCGCCCTGGCGTTCTTGGAGGCGAGCATGGGCTCCCCCCCGTTCCGACTTTTCTAATGTAATTTTTTATCGCGGGATAAACCGCGAATACCCTCGCTTCCTGTCCCGTCACGCTGAGGAGACGGAAAAAACTACTTCGGACAACTACCCGCGAAAGTGGCTGCCCTTTGAACCGAATCGATTCCGACCGGCAAACCGCGCTCGGAGGATGCGATTGAAGTTGCGAAGTACTTTAGGGAAGGCAAACCGCTAAACGTTCTTCTGACTTCCCGCAAGTTTGCGGAAGTGTCTCCGAGTGTGTTGACGATGTTATTCACCGCCTTCGGCGTGTAACCAGCTATCGCGATTATGACGATGTCAGAGTCAGGAAGTGACCAGCGATCGATGGTATCCAAAGCGGATGAAGATGGAAGAAAAATTGAGCTTTGAGAAGATAGATAGTCGTTATTATGATGTCGGATAAATATCATAAATGGCGAATGGCCAGTAGTTAACCTACCTATGCAAAACGCATAAGATTAATATTCGTTTAGTTTGTTGCGTATTAAAGTTTGCAATCAGTCGGTACTGATTTAATATCTTTAGATTTAAGCTTTTGCGATTTCCAATTCTATTATTGTAAAATTTAATTTTTTCACGAAAATTTTAATATTAAATAAAATAATTGAATTGAAAAATAATATGAAATAATATTAAAATAATATTAATTTCAATAATTTCTTCTTGCTTTTCTACTTTCAGAATACCACGTTGCTCTCCGTGTGGGAGGACAATAATGTAGTGACTGATATAATAATGGAAAAATCGCAGCCGATCGTCCATAGATATAGAGTCCCAGTTCCTGGTGGCTTCAATGCCCAGGTGAGGCTCCTGATACCACCGGGTGCTGACTTGAGCGGTGCCACCAAGTATCCCATGCTGGTTTACGTGTAAGTTCTTTAGTTTCTTCAACGAACAAAATCTCTCTCTTAGATAAAGATATACCTACGCATTCGTATTGCTCCCCTAGTCACATAATTCGAAATTCTGTGTTTTCGTTTTAGAACTCGATTACATTCGAGTTATAAAGAAATGCACAACTTATATTTTATTTTCTATGAATAAAAATTTTTCTATAGAGTGACAAGGATGACGTGCAAAATATTTTACACAAAAAATATCTGTGAACAATATTCAAATCTTATGTGAATGTTAATTTACTTATTTTTTTTGCTTAATATTTTATGCATCTATTTTACATGCGGCACCCAGTGTTCTTTTTCCGCTAAGTTTAAGAAAATCGATCTGATACGAAAATTCCTGACACAAAGAGTTAATCTCTGGAAGTTTGTAAGACGATAAACACAAATAAAAATAAGTTTTTTTTTTAAATAGACGCAAGAGACATTTATAATTGATACATATTCGACTTCGCGAACATTAATTAAGATCATACTGGACACGTGACACATCGTGCTCAACTATCAAAAGCACTTGCCAGCTATCATCCGAGTTCTTAAATTGCGTCGTTTTTCGGCGTCGCGTATATCTCGGCGTTCACTTAAAAGCATCCATATTTTCCGCGGCGCGACAAGAAATGTGACAACGCACTCCGCGGGCGTCATCAATCGGTTCCGTCATAATGCACTCGCGAGATAAGCGTAATGGAGGAGCGCGGTGACGAACGTGCAGCAGCGAAGCGTATAGTCTACACCGTGACGTGAAAACGAAGTTCTCCTTTACGTGGCCTGAATTAGGACGGGATGTAAAACCGTATCGAAGCGATGAGTCATTCCGTATTCAGTCTCACGAACGAAAACTTCAGCAGCCTCCACGATAAAAGCAGGGGAGAGTTATATCGATCGACCCCCGGCGCCCGTATTTCTTCTAACGACAAAGAAGTAACACGATCGTCAAAAGAAAGCTCGGAAACAAAACGCGTGACATCCGCTTGCGTTTTCTAATTGAGTTTTTTTTATATATTTTAAAATACAGGATGTTTCCTAAGTAAGTATAAAAAATTGAAGGGCATATTCCGTGGCTTATTTTAGGAAGAAAAGGTCCTATAAACACATACCCTGAACTGCTTCATTTTTAAATACGGGTTTACAAAGTTGTAAAAAAAAAATAAAATTTCGAAAATCTGGAAAACGTTTAAAGATATTTTATTCAAATTTGGTATGCGTGGTATTATAAGAATCATTTTTCAGTATTAATGAAACATTTTTAGATCCACCAGGGGTGTGCGTCTTTAACACCCTGTATTTTGAAAACGAAGCAGTTTAAAGCATATATTTATAGGACTTTTTTTCCAAAAATAAGTCACGGAATATCCCCTTCAATTTCTTGTACTTACTTAGAGAACACCCTGTATAGTATAGTTTAAAATGCAGCTTTTAAAGTACAGTATCTTGCAAAAATATTTTTACGTTTCATCGACATGAGTACATAGAAAATTATATAGAGAAAATTATTCGTTTGCATTAATTACGCTTGTGCGAACGGTAATCTTGTTGCGTAAAGATAATTCTTCTTTGAAGTCATTAGTCGTTGTCGTAATGGTCAGTGGGATGAGCTTTTCATGTTTTCCGCATTTAGAAGGTGCACGTATACGCGACAATGACGTCGCCAGCGCGACGCTCGAGGCCGATATAACTTTCCGGCGTAAATCCTAATAACACCTAATTTGTAGGCGGCCCTGGCCGAGCTCGAACTTTTGAAAGTACAAAGAGCTTACGATGGAAGTTACCGCGATGTCCATCCCTAAAGTGCAGGCAAGCTTCACGTTACGCATTAACGGTCACGGGAAAGATAAAGAAC
The DNA here is from genome assembly GCA_030770225.1 of Temnothorax unifasciatus. Taxonomy (NCBI): domain Eukaryota; kingdom Metazoa; phylum Arthropoda; class Insecta; order Hymenoptera; family Formicidae; genus Temnothorax; species Temnothorax unifasciatus. The sequence goes on along the minus strand of JASTWK010000709.1, from coordinate 43,119 downwards.
TAACGCCATGCCATCGTTACGAACTTTACTCTTTTCTTAAAACCAGAAAATTTTAATTTGATAGGAATTCCGTAAAAATATACCCAGCATTGAGAAACTGCAAAAGAATTTATTTGATTGGATCTAAAAATGTTTCATCGATACTGGAAAATGGTTCTTAATACCACGCATACCAAATCTGATTTGAGAAGAATTATTTTGATGCAATCTAGACGACCGTAATTTCATAATTTAGTTTAACAAAATTTATTAAGATTGTTAACATTATTAAATTTATCAAGATTAATTAAAATTGATTTATTTATACCGTTTTATTCAATTATTCTATATCTATATATGTGAAGAAAAAAATTCTAAAAAGGAATTTTCTTTTTTTCCTAAAATCTTCATATAAATGCATGGCAATTAATATAATTTATACATCGTTTTTAATGCTTTGTCTCATTGTCCGTATTAGATGTAGATTTTAGCCGACTGTGAGAGATGCAAAATGACGATGAATGAATAAAGTTGAACTCATAGAAGAACTATCGCAATTGCCACGATAGACGCGTCTCGTTCGCTCGACGATGGCGAATAAAGAGAAGTTTGAGTTTCCACCGTTCGCTTTATAGTGAAGTAATTGTACTGTCCTCGTGTTTGAAACGGTATATTGGATCGCGCCGGAGTTTTCACATATCACGGGTATCCGGGCGATCGCTTGTTCTCTCTGGTTTTCAATGAAATTTCCTATAGGTTTAATCTAGATCATCGATCGCGCGACGCCCAGCCGCGATACGAGACGTTTTCGTCGAAACCGACGACGGGCCGTCGACCTCTCCGTGAAATCACTGAAATCAGTACTTACTCTCGATGCTGTGTAAATGAGTATTCCTTCCTGTATTTCGCGGTCAATACGTATCGCTATGTTTCGAGACTTTCGAATATCCGACTCATGTCAAACGGTATTAAAATGCTTTTTATTATTATTTTTTTATTTTAATTAAAATAGAGTCATAACGTCATTAAAGTTTCTGCTGCTACACATTGTGTGCAATTTCTGTTACTACTATTTTGAGGCGGCTGACAGTCTTATTAACTGCAAACTGCGAAGAAAACTAGAAAGAAAAATTCCCTTTCTCCTTCTATTTCTTTTCCTTTTTTTTTCAAGTATAAAAAAATGAGAACCTCGCTAAAGTTTCAATGCCCATTTCAATAATATTAGTACTCTATTTTCATGCGTTTATGCACTTATAGCGAGGTTTCTCACTCAATGTAAGCACGCGATATCAGTCTCTCCTCGTTGCGATACAATAACATCGGCACGATGAAGAGCGCCGCTCGATATATACATCACGTTTCTAGCCGCTGTAACACACCAACTCGTAATCCAACTCTTTATCCCCCTCCCCCTCAATTCGCTTTATTATAAAGACATGAAGTACTCTCGCGTGATTACGTCGCTTTCTGCGTCGGAAATAGTACGAGATTACACACGTGACACGATTTATATGCGATTACACGAGGTTACTGCGGATCAGCATAATGTTAACCGTACAATGAATTTAAAGTGGTATGATAACAATTGATTAATTTCTAAGCGATATTTGAGTTAGTAATTCTTGACACAGCTAAAGTTCACTTTATTCGTCTCGTATGCGGATAAAACAATAATAAAAAGAGTAAATGTTTATATAAATTAACGTGTAGCTTTCCAGTTCAAGAAGGATATTGCAATTTCTGTTTTTATTTAACTTCAAATGCCATTTGCTAAATTCTAAATCAAGTTTGAGAATCAATCTATTGAGAAATTTATTATATAGCTTAATATATATCGATTAACGTTAATCACACTATATTATAAATATCTGCAGTAATTAATATTTTTGAAAAATTTTGTAAAATTTTTAACATACTGTTAGCAGGTGAAATTATACTCATTTTTAATCATTTGTATAGGTCGCTACTCAATATGTCGTTAATTTAACTAAGCCAATGAAGTTAAAATAACATTGTTCTGTGTTAAAATAATATATTTTGACACATGGTAGTTAAAAATAACAAAATGTTATCTAACTCCAGGTATTGGTTTAAATTTCATCCTTTAATATTTAACATTGCAGTTAAGAAATGCACGTGTAAAGATAAAATGACATGCCAGAAACTGCAAATCGCATTAGCAATTAATTACACGTGTGATTTAATAAAAAAAGAATTTATTTCAGATATTTTTTTTCTTTCTTCAGCGTTCTTATTTTTTCATCTCGCGTTTATGGCTTTCCTATACACACCAACTCCTATACGAGCTATAGTATCCGACGGAGCAGATCATCGGTTATCATTACGGTCTATTTCGCTTCGATTGCACTATGCGTGTTTCACGATACTATCGAGTATCGTATCGCCGTCATTCTCGAGAACATTCGCGTTTATATCACGCCATCCACGGGATATCATTACTATCCGTCTTTATTTCCACGTCAGTGTCAGCAATGTCCCATCTTGAAAATGCGCCGTATCAGAAAAGCCATCTTCGTTCTCGAACTTCCATTTCCTAATTCTCGTCACCGTTTGGCTCCTCTCTTCGCGCGCGCGTCCCCTCGTCTTTGAGCCTCTCCCGCGGAAGTGGCAACAAGGTTTTCCGCAAACGACCGTCAAGAACCCGTAAATGAGCGTGAAAGTCGAAAAAATTGCTCGCTAAACAATCGGGAGAGTAGCCGGCTACATCTGCTAAATCTAATAACGAGATTAGAGTTCTTTTTTTACGAAGAGGAAAAGACCAATTTGGCCGAGCATATTGCAACGTCTAAATAGATTCAATTATCGGAGCCATTATCGCGTTATATATTACACGTCCCTTATTTTACCCTTATTTTAAATTATATTAACAATTTTATAACTACTGCATAAATGTGCATAATTTGTACTCTTTATTTATAAATTAACTTTTAATTTATGAACTGCTCTCTATTTATAAATTTATAAATAAGATATATAGTTTTTTTCTTCCTCATCACACAATTTTAAAAAAATTAAACGTCAATGTGAGACTCAAAAATAACAAAAATCAAGATATAGTTATATTTCTCTATCTTAATTTGTGCAATTATAAAAGAATTAAGTTTGCAACGTGTAAAATAAACAGATACGTGTATACGTAAAATTGTGAAGAGGCGCGAGCGATGAGAGATACCGATAATGTGGTGTTCCGACGACCTGTGTGTGTCACGCAATCTGTCTGCCTTTCAGGTACGGCGGCCCGGATTCGTTTCAGGTGACGGAGAAATTTAACATCGATTGGGGCACGTATCTCGTGACAAACAAAAGTATCATATACGCCGCCATCGACGGTCGCGGCTCCGGATTAATGGGTAACGACATGCTGTTCGCCGGATACCGGCGCCTCGGCACCGTCGAAATTGTCGATCAGATTAACGTTACCAGGTAAGTGTAACTGTTGTAAAATAATTTCGATTGTCAACTTTCGATTTCCCAAAAAATCACTCTATACTGATTAGAAATTAATTTAATAAAAGTTGCTATTGAATCAATAATGCAGCGAATAATAACTTTCTAATTTTATATTGGAAGTTTCAAAGCGAAATTTACTTCTAACACAAAATATATTGCATTCTACGAAACCAAGTTTATTTCATTGGGGCCCCTCTCAGCAAGACCAATTTTCCTCTAAACCCCGTCTAACGCGACCCCGCGTCCATTTTTCCTGAAAAAGGATCTAACTTACGGCAAGCGCGGTCATATTCTCGCCGTTAGAGCGAGGCGCATATTACGTTTACCACGGGCGCTTTACGCCACGTTTACACGTAGAAGACGCATTATATCGTTAACCCGAGATTGCCTTCGACGCCCAGCCGCGCCAGGATAGCTTTCGACGGTGATGCTAACGAACGATCGCGGGCGGAATCTGAAGCCGAACGTGCGTCTGGCGCAATCGTCCTCTCTGAAAGGGTGGCGGACAAAGTTTTGCTTTAGGACAAACCTAATTATAGGCGAGGCTTCAAAGTGACTTATCACCGCGCGATCGGAGTAATTCGCTAAACCCCAAGTTAACTAATCTAACTCCGGGCTCCCTCGACGCGTCCGAGGACCACGTTTTAACGAAGTTCTTTTCACGGCGCGGGCACCTGAGAGAGGGAGAGAACATCACCGCCGCGTTAACAAGAAGAAAATTGCTCGTACTTTTATCTGAATTTATCGGGTAACCCTCTCCACGCCTGCCGCGCCGTCGAGTAGCGGGTAGGTATTACGAAGAAGAGCCGGGCTCTCCTCTCGTATTTCCACTTAGTTGCCACGAGTAATTTATCTCGTGAGAGAACGTGTGAGAGAAAGAGAGAAAGAGGGAGAGCGGGACCAGTGGCGGTGGTGAGAGAGCTCGCCCACTTATACGACCGTCCATCTTTAAACCGAAACATCAAACTTCCGGCCGTGATGAATAATGCCTATTCCGTGCCGGTGGTGAGGTCATATTTTACCGTTTAAGCGACAACGCGCCGCCGCGAACCCGCAAGCCTGACGGCGCGCGTAAGATCGGCGGTTCCGCAAATCTCCGCACGCGGAATTTCCGGATGGAATTTAGTAAATAGCAGCAAGAAATTAGCGCACGGCATGGTGTATAAAATAAATGTTGAATCACGAAGTATACCGCGTCGTGGACGAGAAACGTAAACTCTTAGCAGCGGCGGTTCTTTCTTCGTTTCACGAAGATTTTATCTCCGTCATTTCCAGACTTCTGTCCCAATTTTTCCCTTTGACGACTGGATTTCTCTTCGAATAATAATAGCAGAATAACAACGGCAGAAATATTACTATAAAATTGCTTTTTCATTGTGCGCGGTTCCAAACGTTTTAATAACTTCATTATTTCTTGCTTGAACTATTTTCCTTTAACGTTGCTGTGGTGTTCCGTAAAGGAAGGCAAATAGTTCGCATTTGCTTATATTAAAACGGAAAATTGCTTACAGATAGAAAAAGAAAATTGAGTTGTACGCAGCTAATCTAATTTGTTGTAAACAATTAGTGATCTTTTTTTCTTGTAAAAAGAGTCGTGGAACTTTTCAGAGTATCGGTCCATCGACTGAAGTACATAAATAGAGAAGAGGATGAGGAACACCTGGGCACTTTGTGCATGTATATATGTATATATATTTTTTAAGTTCAATACTTAAATGTTGAATAGACCAAATAGCGTCATCGATAGTTTGTACAATGTCTTTATTACGATAGGCGTTTATTTGAAAAATATCGTCCCGTAAATGAAGCGAAAATTTACTTTGCCAGATACCATTGTCGATACTTACACTGTCACCTTTATTAAAAAGAAATAATTTTAACTAACCTCAGATATATTTATCGATATCTCAATTTTGAGCATCGTGAAAATTTAGCAAATAATAGAATTATAAGAGGGTAGTAGAATCTTAAGGGAGTAGACAAGCGAAAAAATAGATCTGTTTAAAGTAAAATATTAAGAAATAAAAAACTCTGAATATTTGAAACTTTGGCGAATTGCGAAACATATTTCTATATTCATTTATGGTGATTTAAAAAAAAAGAATCATTAAAAAGTATTAGTAATAACGGAAGTTACTGGTAATGAAGGGAAACAGTTTCTTTCCTTTCAATATTAGGTGGTGGACATGATTCAGGAGTAACGAAAATTTTAAAACATAATAAAAAAACGGATTCATATACCTAGAAAAGTGTCTCTAAAATATATTAAAAGCAAAAATTTGAAAAAAAATTCTCTGTAATTTTATTAAAGAAAATGTAATTTTGCACTTTTTTGCTAAAATATTTTTTTCTTTTTTCAAGAATTTTATTCGAAAATCTGTTTCCGATACATTTTCGATATTTTTAACATGTAAAATTTTTGAAAGAAATTGTTGGAGCCGTTTTCAAGATTTCATGTCCACTACCAGCTACTAAACTGCTTCCCTTCATTACCAATAACTCCCGTTATTGTTAACATTTTTAACGATTCTTTTTTTAAAGCAAATATAAAAGAATATAGAATCATGTGCCAAAGTTTCAAACATTCAGAGTTTTTTATTTCTTAAAATATTTAGTATTAAAAAATCAATTTTTTGCTTGTCAAGGTTGTTTACCCCTTTTAGCACAAGCCTCAGAACCTTTCGTGTTAATTATAGAGTAATCCAATGGCCTTAGAATAACGTTCTTTGAAAAACGCTTCAGTCGCTGATGTCAAATGGCATTCGCGAAGACGTACGCTATCCGCACGTTTCGTTTCCCGGTGTTCTACGCCAGCTCTACGGCTGTTTTGCCAATGCATCGTCCGGCACGTAAAAAGCGAGTCGCGGAGTTGGAAACGGGCCAAACGATTACGGAATTGTTCGACTCTCTTCAACTCGAAGCTCTTCCCGGCCACCCGGCCCCTCGCGATCCGCGCCGTTCTCCCTCTGTGTCGTCAACCCTTCGCGAAACCCCTTCGCGTTTTGTCTCTTTTTTGCCGGCCTTTATTCCGTCATCGAACCGGCTAACCAGACCGATTAACCAGCTTGTCGCTGGTTACTCCACCCGTTGGTTCCACGACCACTTAATTGCTGAATAACGAGTGACGTAAGCGGCGTTGAAGCCCGGAAATCTTGGGGACGGCGACGCACCCCTCATAAGCGTAATGATCCTTTAAATGGGGGAGAGCGACTAACAATCGTTTATCCTAAAGGGGAGGAAATCATAGCTCCGTGCAAGCATCCGTGGTTGATTTGAAGATTGAGTGTTGCAGGATTAGGTAATTAAATATGTATAAATAATGATCCGGGACATAAAGCGTCTTAAAGATGTCTTTAAGACGTCTTATGTCCAGATTTTGGACATGCGTGCTGCCTGGGGAGTGGCAATCGTGTGAATGTAGACAAGAGAAATGCGAAAGATAATATGTAGCAGTATACGTGATATTACCTTAGTTAGTTTAAAAGAGGAAAAGGTTTCTAAAAGTATTTGAAAGATCCAATTTATTATAATATTTCTTCCTATGTCCACAAAAGGAAAAATCTATTATGTTACGTCATGCCAGAAATAATTAGATATTACGTTCTTTAAAATACGTGACACAAAAGTTGTACAATTTTTCGATCGATTTGACGATTCTTCTTGCCACAACAAAAAAAAGAAAAGATAATTCAGATTGTCGCTCAAGATATACATCATCAATCCAAACAAATTAACATTAATTGCAATTTAAATCTCCCTATTCTTTAGCGTTAATTTATTTTTGTCGCACTAATTTATGCCGATTCCGTTTTTAATTCCGTCGAGATCTTCCAATAATTTAAATATCCGACATACACGCGATCGTAATTAAAACGTCAGGAAAATCCTAGCTGCCTTGAAATTCGCGCAGCGTATCAGACCGCGGGCGTTCTCGATAGGCAACAAATAAGTGCGACGAGACAAAGGACTACGGGGAATATCGATAGAATTTCGACCGAGACCGAAATACGTATCCTAGAGAGTACACACATAAAGGGCGAGCCGCAAAACGAAAGGGAGAAGCGTCTCGGTCCGAGTTTCTTCCCTTTCCTCTCCGTCTAGTTTCTTTTTTCCCTCGGTTTTTTTTCTCTCATGGAAAGAAATAGAATTCAACGTACCGCCGCCGGTCGATTTACGAGGTAAATAAATTTCACGAGGGAGCGAGGGAGCGAACGGGGGAGAAGAAGAAACGAAATCTGCCGCGCGTTGCCGTACGAGAGGAGCCGTTTACTATTTCTACGGGCGCGGCGGCCCGTCCGGCCGGTCGGTCGACCGGCCGTGCCGGTGTGGGCGCTGATCCCGCCGGGACCATTATATTATCGAACACACGAGAGATGCCAGAGACAATAGCCCGAAAAGATTGGAAGGAAAGAAATACGAATTTCGCCCCTCTTTTTCTTCCGGGGTGGCGTGGCGGCGGGAGAGCAACGCACGCGGGCGCTTCGCGCATGGAATCCACTCTCGGGTTTCCGGAAATCATGAGGCGAGACGCCGCGCTCAATCTGGGAGACGTCTGAAAGATACACGGGTCGTCCCAGAGGTAACATTCGCGTTCTTTGTCCGTGGATTCCTCGTCTAAATTGCAGTTGATCTTTCTCTAAGGATACCGTGATGAAACACCACTTTTTCAAACTCCTTTATTTAATTCACAATATATACCGAATTCGTTGGTAATTAGAGAGATAATTAAAGTACAGCTGAAGCATTGTCCATTTTGAATTGAGGGAGTATTCTGGTTTAAAACGTCGTAAAAAAAAGGTGTTTTTCAAGAATTTTTTGTAGAAAAACGAAAAAAAGCGAATAAAATTAAACTTGCATGTTTTTTTTTAATTAACAAAAGTGCTTTTTTTATGTTATATCCTGCTCACTAGGAGGTGTCAGTGATTCTAGCTGTTCTAGGTATCTGAAACGTAAAAAACCAAAAATTAAGTGTGATGGCTCTATTATCTGAACCAGAATAAGCATTATACGTTTATTAGTTTTTTTTCTTTTAATAGAATACTAACAAAATTTTGAGAAAAACCATAATATTCTTAATAAAAAAATCCGTCATTTTGTCAAGAGTGGAAATATTGATTTAATTCTGATTCTTTGGTTTTTGCGTTTCAGATACATAGAACAGCTAGAATCATTCGCACTGTTCCAGCATTTATACCTCCTATTATAGTGACTAAGATACAACATAGAAAAGAAGAGCATTTTTGTTACTTAAAGAATAAAAATATATTCTTAAAATAAGTCTAAAAAACATGCAAAGTTTAGCGTTTATTTGCTGTTTTTGTTTCCTTACAAAAAATTCCTAAAAACCTTTTCTTATTAAAATACCTTTCAAACTAGAATATCCCCCTTAAATGTAAAATGTAAGCATCATTCTTAGAACCTTGTCACACATGTAACATTATTTTTGAAACGTAATTTGTCTTAAAATGTTCTTATATGCCAAGATTTTTAATAACTACAGTATGGACAATTCATGCTAATAATTCATGCTAATAATTTTGCAGCAACTTCAAATTTATATCTTAAAACTTAGTGGACGATGTTCCAACAAAGCTATACTTTTAAATTTTACAACTTGATTATAATTAGTCAACTATTTCCTCTGTGAAAGAGCCTATAAAAATAATTTAATGAGACTGTGAGAAAGTTAGATTCTCTGAAAAGGTTCGATAATTATAATGCACTAAACTGCACTACTGTAGAAATTTGCAATTGCGTGACACACGATTCATTCGAAAGCGATCCATGTGCTATGTGTTCTGTAATATCAGGCACATTGGTAGCACGTATAATCGTGCAGAGTGCACGCGAGATAATGGCAGATACGGTGAGAGAAGAAAGTAGAAAAATTACAAATTATTCATCGATTCTTATCGCAAAGTGGTCGACTATCTCGTTTGCGCGTTTCAGCGAGACGGGCGATTATCTCTTTACGGGCGCTGCGGCATTCTCTAGTAAAAGAGGGTAATCTTGTGAGGCACGTTCTCGCACACGATCCTCCTAGACAAAAGAATTCGTCATAAACATATTCCTTTTGATTGTTTCCCAAATTTGTAAGTTGAAAGATCCTCGTTTTTGCAAAGATATTCTTTTCTCGCTGTCATGTCACGTCTCGGTGATGTACAATAACTTGTCTTTTACGAAATTAATCAGGTGCTTCGAAAATAACGAAGAGTCGTTCAGAAGCTATTGTTTTAGAAATTAAAATAATAATTAATGAAAATGTTAATAAAAAAATATCTATCTTCCTGATGTATAAATTATAAAAATATACTGAATATGTTTGCTCTCTTTCTCTTTTTTTTTTTCTATGTAGACACTTTTATAAAATTTTAAAAATGTTTAATCAATTTCGTGAGTAAAATTGTGTAGATAATATATTTTTGCTATATGTGCTTCAACATATCGTATTTTCAGTGATATTGATTCACCTTTTCTCTGCTTCTTACAGGCATCTGCAGGACAAATTGCCCTTCATTGACCGTACCAGAACGGCGATATGGGGCTGGAGTTATGGTGGATACGCGACCGGCATGACGCTCGCCATGGACTTAAAGGGTGTCTTCAAGTGCGGCATGTCTGTCGCGCCAGTTACGGATTGGGCTCTTTACGGTACGTTATTAATAGGTGATCGAATTAATGACGTAACACGTAAAGTGTGTTTAGTCTACAGTCTACAGTTATCTCAAAAGGAAGAAAAATTATTTAGCAACGTAAACCGGAATTATCTTACAACTGGATGAGCAATTTCTTGTAATTCGTTGAATTACACACCGCGCTAACGTCAGCAAAGTCAGGTTGGCTCTTCAATGGTAGTAGGAAAAGTAAAAAAAATTCTGAAAAACCAATAAACCGAAAGATATGCCGTGCCTATTAGTAACAATAATTAGCGCAAGAAGCGGAAAGTATTTTCTGTCTCAAGCATTTTAACATTAAGACTAAAGAAGAGAGAACTTGTCTTATTGGAAGTCGGAACTTAGAGCTTTTTGCTGATCTGATTGTAATAATTATAATGTAATAAGTAATAGAAATAAAAGTAACTGTCATAAATCATTGTAAACTATAACAAATAATTAAAAATTATAGTAGGTAACGCTAATTACATTTAAATCAATAATATCTTTTATTCCTATGCTATATAGGAATATTGATCTTCAGTAAACAATTTATTTTTTATGTCCCGCACGTTGCAAATCATACCTTAAATATGTAATAAGAAATAGAGAGAAAATATAGTTAATGGAAATTGATGTTTTTTTAATCCTTATTTTTCGATTGCTGCGACATCATTAGTAGTATCACGCGTGAAGCATTATTTTTCTAACTCGATCTTCTTCGCTATAAACGAAACGTTGTTAAGAGAGCTTACTTGTGGAGAACGCGGCTTACTTAAAATGACTTATGTTAAGCTCATTTGGCCCCGGGATTTGTCTAAGAATTTTTTACGCACCGGTGTTTTAATGAAGAAAAGTGAGCGCTCCGTGGGAAAAGGACGCGCTACTGCAGCTTTAATATTACTTTCTCAACTGCTTTAAATTCGTGTCAGCATTTACCTCTCCTTTTGTTAGAGCACGCGAGAAAAATACACGTGATTTACAGGATGGCGTTAAAAAGACTTATGCAACGTCACACTTGTGCAATTTCCGCATAATATATTACGCGGAACACATATAACGTAGACCGTAAACCTTTCTTCTTTTATCCTTTTTTTTCTTTTTTTTCCACTCACGCGTTATCCTTATTAATGCAGCGGTGTTAATTGCCATTACAGATTCGATTTATACCGAACGGTTCATGGGTTTGCCAACCGTTGCTGATAATCTGCAAGGCTACGAGCAAGGCCAGCTGCTCAATAAGGTCGAAAACATCAAGAATAAGATGTACTACTTGATTCACGGTACTCTGGACGACAACGTGCACTATCAACAATCGCTTATGCTCGCGAAGGTGTTGGAGCAGAAGGACATCCTCTTCAGACAACAGGTAATGTTCACGTTCTTGACACAGGCAAGTTGAATTATTACCTATATAAGTATATCGCCAAGTAACTTTGCAATGTTTTTGTTTTTTGCAGACGTACACAGACGAGGACCACGGTATCGTTCAGTCACGGGCGCATTTGTATCACTCGCTGGAGAACTTCTTGGACGAATGCTTTCAGACGTCATCATGATCGGAGCACAGGATAGTGATGACAATCTAGATGCTGTACACTACCTGCCTCACACTTGTAAATACTTCGTCACGTGTACAGAGTTTATGTACAATATGTAATATGAGCGTTTAGAGAATGTACATAGCGGTGTGAGATTGCCGAAGAAGAATGGGAGAGACAGAGAGAAAGAGAGAGAGAGAGTGCGAGAGCGAGCCTGAGCATAAAATGCGAGAAGAGAATAATTAATTAGGCACCAGTGTCGTCGTGAAATTATGCAGGGCAGATATGTAAAAAAAAAAAAATACATGTTTGATACGTTTTTTAAAGTAGCCGATCAAACGGTGTGTCGAAGGCCTAATAACGGCGCGAGCCTCGTCGCCTCGCCGTTTAGACCTCACTAGAGTGTATTCCGTATCGTTGCAGCTCGTACTTACATTTTCAACCCACACACGCATTGTTCAAACGTTATATTAGCACGCAACACACAGTTATTTCTCGGATGGTCGAATGAACCAATCGACTTGACGTCAAGTTTGAATAGCAAAAATATGAGACGCAATCTTTTGTGATTTAATGACGATTTTCATTTAAAGAGTCTACGATTATTTAACGAAATTGTATTATTAATTACCGCGATATGATATAAGTTGCCACTTATATCATCGATATTAATAATAGAACGATAATTAATCGGTCTATTAATTAATTCATCAATTAATTAATAGAAGTTATTCAGTAATCTACGCGTCCCATTTTTTTCTTGGGATTTACTGAAATGACAAAAATTACATTTTTTGTCTCAAACTAAATTAATTACGAATACTAATCAATAATTTGACCATCTGAAATAATACATTCCGTATTTATATACATTTATTCAATATATATAAGTTAGATTATTTTCCTGTTAAAGCGATCGCACTTTCTTTTTGACGAGATATTAAGTTGACATATCAAAATGTTCACATATATGAGTTCAGTTATCATCTCGATAAATGAGATCTCTTAAAATTTTAAATAAAATGTAAATTAAATTTATGCTGTCGCATACACATACATACATACATGTCTACTTTCAAAATAAATTAGAGAAAAATAATTAGAGAAAAAGCTTTAAAACTAATAATTGTTTGTGTAATTTAAAGGTTGCGTAATAAAAAGATATCTTTAATCAACATTTAAAAAATAAAATACAAATAATGTAAAATGTAAAATAATATTATTTTATGAAATGGCGGAATTCTTAAATTTATTTAAAGTTAATAATATATAAACTTTTATTCCCAAATAACGTTTATCACATAAAATATATATACATTTTCTATTATGTCCTTCTAATAACGATAAAATTAAAAAGCAAAAGTACACTGTTGTGTACTGCATTTTTCGACAATAATATTATCGACGATATTCTGAGATGTAACAATTATTACTTACGGCCTATTCAACGCGTTTACATTTGTATTTGAACACTACATCTGCCTAATGATTACAATAGATTACATTAAAAATTTTGGTGATAAATTTATAGTTAATACGTAAAATGCGCCAAATAATTCTGATTTTAATGCAAAAATAAATTTTCTGAACTCATATATGTTATCTTAAGGCTCTGGAATACTCAGCAAAAATATAAAACTCTTATGTATGAAGAAGCAAATTAGCATTGATTACTCCGATACCGGTGATATTAACAATCGCTAGTGCTGCATACTTATATATCGTACTAATTAAACGGATCTTGACGAAATGAGAATATTATACAAGCATAGTCCTGTCAATAACTTTACAACATTCGCCGACGATGTAATCAATTAATGTATGAAAATCAAAATTTTGCGTGCATAAAAATGTGAAATTAAGCCGATCAATTTTTGAGATATATTTAGGAATGTTCTTGAAGCGTAATATATTTTCACAATACACTGTTTTGATCAACTATTGTGAATTGTGGCGTTCGTAATTCTTATGAAAGTGCGACAACGTAAGACGTTATATATGATAACCGACGAAAAATTATATAGGAAGTGGTAACCAAATTATACTTTCAGGATTGACGATAATATACATGAAAGCAATGTTTTGTAATGATCTATAGGTAGATAACATATTATTTTTTTGTACCTCTACAAACTGTTGCACGTTTCGAGAGAGGCATTTCACTATGAAAATAATATGTACAAAGAAATTTCCATAAAAAGAATGTATATAATAAAAGCATATGATAATATGCACAAGTTACTAAAACATATGTTTTTTATAAAACATATATATACTTTATGCTATGGGATATAATATTTGGGAGTATAAGCATCGCGTTTGATAACTGCATTGTTATAAAAATATTCGTCCTAATATTATTTTAATATGTAAAATCTTCCAAACGAGAAGTGTATTAATAATAAGATTTTGTTATTCGACACCTTTGAAATTGATTCCACCGTGACAACAAAAATAGTATTATTAGTATTAGCAGATTACGGATATTAAAAATAGAGTGCTGCTATAGAGTACTGTTGAATTTTTCAACTTTTTCTAAAAACTTTATAATAACCCTTTGTAACTCCGTGTAACATTACTGTTACAAACCGGCAAAGTTTCCATCAACATTCTAAATCATGAATTTATCAGTTGTAAATCAATTTAAAATAGTTGTCATATTTTTTATTTTTGATAACATGAGTTACAAAGGGATAACATTCTTTAAATTCAAGATAAAATCAATTTAAAATTTCTTCAAAGATAGAGATTTTAGAAAACACTTTTCAATTCGTCATATTTTTATTGTTTGAAAGAATAATTCATGGTTTCATAATATAGATTGCCTCTTTTATTTGCAAATTTTATTGCTCTATTCTATACTATTCTTATATACTGTGGGTATACCAGAGTGTTAAGAAAGTGCAATTACATGACTTTGGCTACGGTCAACGTGACGCTACAAATGCTTTGGAGCGTTCTTCTTCTCCTTCTTTCTTCATTGAAAGAAAAGAGAAGAGGAATGCTTCGAAGCATTTGTAGCATCACGTTGACCGTAGCCTATATATCACATTCGTATATCTATAGTTTACGTAATGAATACATATAAAATTCAACACTTTGTTTATCAAGACACTTTTCCTTAACGTAAGATAGCATATCTACTTCTTATTATTGTTAGACCACGGGCAAATATTAGTGCCAATGTGTAAATGCATACCTAGGATAAGTATAAGGGGAACTATCGACAAACTCTCTATTAAAGTTTTTTAATGCAAGGACCACTGTGTAACAATTTTGAGAGTGGATCAAGAATTTATTAAAATAATTGTTAACTTTTATTCCAAACACGCGCGCATTGTATATAAAAACTTACTTGAACACTTAATTAATTAATTAAGGTAACAGCATTGTTAGAAAGGAAATATTGTGACCCAGTAGAATTATGGAATTATGACAAATGTACTCTCTTTCACCACTATTTGTTGAGTGTATTATGAATAAAGCTCTATGTTTTATTAAAGCGGAGTATTTATATCTTGAGATATAAATCTCAAAAACTATCCCGCTATATACATTTGTATGTATGGATAGTAATATTTATTGACAGAACTCTATAAATAACGGATTAATATTGCACGTTTTAATAAAAATATGTGTAGAAAACAAAATACATATAAAATACAATATGATGTATTAAAATTTTTTCTTTAATTGCTTTATACAGCATAAAAATAATGTATGTTTTCTATACAAAATAGAAGAAACAGAGGAATCATATTGTTCCATATTTCTTATAAAATACAATATGTAACATAAAATTTTATATTAAGAATTCTCTGTTTCCTTGAATCTGCAAATAAGATGTTTTATTTATTAATAAAGTATTACAAGCAACAGAAACTTAATGTGAAGATAATATCTGAATGCTAGGTCAACAATATTGCTATATACAGATACATACTTGCATTTGGTACATGTGTAAAATACAGTTTGTCCCTCATCAGCAGATCTCAATTGCAATGTTGCATAAGACATTTTATCATTTTGACACTGAGGACATTGTCGCTCTACTACTGGTCCATCCGCATCGTCGTCACTGTCCTCAACTTCTTTAGCGGATGCATAAGTATGTTTAGTGTTGAAAGGGATTGTATGTGCCATTTTCATGTCGCCAAAGACTGGAAAATAATATTAGAAATTGAGATAGAGATTAGAAATTGATCCAAATTAATGTAAATTCTTAATCACTGCTCAAGCTTGTACATTAAAGATTGCTTTGAGCGCAATTTAACAGTATTTTGAAGAATTTTTTATATTATAGTAAATAATAATATATTAAATTATTGTACAATATACAATAGTATATATAAAGGTAAGGCCAATCAACTAGGAGGTAAGAGAAGAGCTTGAGTATAATGTGTAACGTATATAAACTTTTTTTGTATTTGCCATGGTTTAGTAAAAATACAGCGCTTTATACATAGGATAAGTTTTACAGCTGCTAAATAAGCATACAATACATTTATCTGCATTCGTTGTCGTTGTGGAGTTATATTATCAACCTTTTTCTGAATGCTATCTTTTGTACATTCATTTAAACTTGTTTATGCTGAATGTATAATATTGCAATCCAATTGTATATGTCACGACCTTACTCTGTTCATACCTGCTGTCGTCATGCCTGCATGTCTCATTGAAAAGATGACAGTGTTTACCACAAAAAGCAGTACTAAAAGAAAAGAGTAGACACGTGGATAACCAAGTGCTCCTACACAGAAAATTACATTGTGATTACAGAAAGAAAATACGTTTAGCAACGAGCAATATCGCAATATGCATTATCTTTATGGATTTTCTGATGGCAATGCTGCTACAGCTGAGAGGAAACATCAGATACAGTGTGACAGCAGATATGGACAGAGTACAATAAACTATACCGAATACAAGAAAAGTGTATATATTACGTATTCTACTCAAGCTCCTCTTTCACCTCCTAGTTGGTTAATCTTACCTTTTTATATATAACCTTTTAACTGAAAAAGATTTTTGTTTGAATCACACCTTCGGAATCCCATTCTCTTTTGCACGTGTAACATGTGACTCCTCCTCTTTCGTCAAGCAAAGGTAAAACTGAACCGCAATCCGGACAGAAGCCAGGTGCAGTGATAAAACAACTACTGTTGTTATTTGCCATCATTTAACATGAATATAATCAGCGATTGAATCGAATTTAGCTTTCTTATTCTTATTGAAATTTGAAAACTGAAATCGTAGATATTATGATACATCTAACTTGAGAATGGCCCTCTTACCTCTTACCTCTTGTGTTCTTTCTGAGGGCGCAAGCGTAAGCTGCACAAGGACGCATTTTTCAATTGCGCCACCTGAGATCCTGAGAAAGTGCAACTCAACTACGTCGTTTCGCTCGGTAATGGTACCTGGTTCGTGTCCGTGCTGTGGTTCATGTCCGAACTACTTGTCAGTTGGAAGATAGTCGAGATTAAAGTTTTTATAAGTAAGGAATTCTAGTCGAGATAAAGCCTATCACACACAATACAAATAAGATACAGGAAATAGAAATAGGGAATAAGACAGACAACAGAATTATAAAAATAACCACATGAAATAAGCAATATAGCCCGGGAGGTAACGACACAAAAGTGTCAGCGATTTGATTAGTCTTGGAACAAAGTAATTTCTCTTGTTTTAATAGTGTTGTTGATGAAATGCAGAGTCTGGCTGCGCTGTCTCGCTGGAATGGGCGTTGCGGCGCCTTTGATCTTTTCGTAAAAACACTTATGTTGGAAGAATTTGATTAGTGCAGAGCTTTTATATATTTATTATTTTTTGTATAAAGAAATGTTTTCGAAGAGTCTGGCATGCAACTTGACACTGGCAAATGAGTCTGGCATCCTCCCGAAGTCGTTGTAAAAAGTCGATTTGTAGAATCATTTGATTAGGAGCTGTAACTTGTCAAGATGGTAGTTTAAATATATAAAATTATAAAAAAATAAGTCTGGCTACTTCTACTGAAAAATTGGTCTGGCACTCCCTTTAAAGTCGTGTCTGCACGAGCGCGCCGGTAGCTCGTTGCAGATTTTACTTGTCCAAAAGGAAAAACGTAAACGATTTCGTGCTTATTAGTAGTGGAATTAGTAGTGTTATTAATGATGTAATAAACAGAAATAAAGTAATTTAAAAATAAAACTATATTTTAAAGTAGTCAACATTATGCAAGTATACGCTTATAAAAAATCAATTAACTTTATTTATTCGTTACATTCTTCGAATAAAAATGATGAATTACGAATAAATTATTCGTGATTATCTTATTCGAATAACGAATAATCGAATTATTCGTTATTCACGAATAACGAATAAATTTATTTTATTCGTTATTTTTTATTCGTTATTCAGAATAAATTTTGCCCAACACTGATCTGGATGTAATCAAACTTTCAATTTCTGAACTTTTATTTTCATCATCGGTGAGCTCGGTACGTGTTGTCGGTATCGTCATCGGATTCTTCTTCGATTTCCTTTGATTGAGTACGTCCATGATCTGAAAATAATTCAAAGTTGAATTTATTATTAAAATTACACGATTTTAATAAGCTGCGATAAAAACAAAATTTTTACGAACTAAACTAATTAACTCGTTTTATTTGCAAAAAAATAATTATTATCTTAAAATCATATTTCTAAAGTCATGGTTAAAGATTTATTAACAGTATTTAAACCAAAATTCTTTATATTGATATCTATATATATGACAAATTTGTCATATGCTGCAAATTTTTAATACTAAGTATTGCGTCAACTATACCTCCATGTCAATCCGAATTAAGGAGGTTCAATCATTACTTGTGAGTCAAAAGTGCGACTGAAATAAATGTCATTACAGCGATCCCGAATTATATGCAATATTAGTGTAATGAATTGTGGATGCTACTTACGTGCTATATTCTTCGTCAATTATTAATGTATAGAATATTAATAAATATATTTCGGGGTATGAGAGCTCAACGACTCGGGAATCGCTTATTCTACGCTGGGACCTGAACTTTGTGACGATAAAGCTTTCAATCCACATGGTAAAGTCCGATTTTTAAAGTCTTAACACAATCCTTGATGTTTCATCTATCAAATGCTAGTTTTCAAAGTCCTAAAGTTGGCTAAGTGTGTACTAAACCAGTGATGATCTACCTCGGAGAGACTTTCTCCATAAGAGTACATGCTAAAGTGGTCAACTTCTGAATAATATTACAAAAAAATTATATGGTCAATATTGCTCAAGTTTTGCGATTATTTGTGTAAAGTGTTTATGTAAATCATATTACAAAATTAAGGCTCTAAGTTGGCTTTCGAGTATAGAAAGCTTATTGTTACAAAGTGACAAGTTCTAACCTATAATGTTGGCAAAATAAGCAATTCCCGAGTCGTTGACGCTCTCATACCCCAGTATATGTTTGTTAATATTCTATACACTAATAATTGACGAAGAATATAGCACGTAAGTAGCATCCACAATTCATTATACTAATATTGCATATACTTTGGGATCGCTGTAATGACATTTATTTCAATCTCATTTTTGACTCACAAGTAATGATTGAACCTCCTTAAAGCAACAACTTTTGAGAGCGTAAAACCATTCATCGCAACCATTTGGAGAAATGCTTATTTGCAGCATATGACAAATTTATCTCCGATTGAGAATGGCTGAATTCGCTGAATTCTATCACTTACTCGTGACGAGCGCCTCTAGCGGCACAATAGGCCAAACCGACAAGATTTTTTAAGATTTTGCGAAGAAAAAGACGACGACGACGACGACGACGACGACGACGACGACAACGACGACGACGTATCTGAATGACATAATTGGGCAGAAAAATAGAGGCATAATATGCATATCTATGCGTCAAGTGCATATCTGTGCATCAATGTTGTATCATTATAATCAGAAAAATCTATTTTCTTCTCTAGTATTTAAATCTTTCGATAATATTGACTTATTAAAAGATTTCAGTGATTTATTTCTGGAGAAGCGTTCTCCTTCCTGTAAAAGATACGCTGTAGCGTCTCACTTAAAAAAATATATTATATTATGAAAGGAGGATGTGTGTGTGTGTGTGTGTGTGTGTGTGTGTGTGTGTGTGTGTGTGTGTGTGTGTGTGTGTGTGTGTGTGTGTGTGTGTGTGTGTGTGTGTGTGTGTGTGTGTGTGTGTGTGTGTGTGTGTGTGTGTGTGTGTGTGTGTGTGTGAATCGCTTACGAAAGATGTATCTCTCTTGTATTTTGTTAAAAAATAACTTGTTAATTAATAATTAATAAATTATTATAATATACTTGGCGTGAGACGCTACCGCGTCTCTTGATACTCATAGCTGTTTACTATTTTTTTACGCATCCGGTTGTTATCTTGCGCATTCCCATGGGTTGAATCGAACCGCTGCAATTCGAATTACACCGTAACGTCGCGAATAATAATCCATTTTTCCTCTTTTTTATTTATTTCTTCTAGGGAGATTAATTCCGATCCGATACACAATCGAGCAAATTTTTAGTGGACTCGCAATTCGCCGTGATTCCACCAAACTGACGGCGGAACTTCCGAACGGCCGCCGAACGCATAGGGAATCTCGGGAACAGGCGAATAAAGTGTATTCTATTATTTTTTGTGATCAAAATTATGTATCTTTATTTAAAATCCAGTCCGAGAATAAAGACATGACTTCGCTCCGGGAATTTTGACTTTTCGATTTTTGCACTTTTGTCGTTTTTACTCTATACCGGTTGAACAAAGCGACGTAGATCAAAAATGCCTATATAAATTTTGTAGCCAAGAGTTCACTCTTTACAATGGTATATCATATTTCACTAAAATAATTTATTTTTTTGTTAAAAATCGGCACCGAAAAAAAAGGACCAACTTTACTCCGGTCTCCCCTACTCGAGATAACATTAGTAAAGACCATGGCACAAAAAAACT
>JASTWK010000709.1:0-17500 GCA_030770225.1 Temnothorax unifasciatus | reverse complement strand
TGTCACTGTTTATTCTGCATTTATACATGATTTTTAATTTCTATTCCCTGTTCCTATTGCCTGTTGCCTGGCATTGTGCAAGGGGCTTAATACATACAATAATGGACGATATTGATGCATGCGCATTGCAGACGAATAAGATTCTCTGCATAAGGTAATTTAGATAACTCTATTAGGGCTGCGTTCAGATTCCCCACCCGAGTGCTAAAAATCTTATAGCATATGTCACGTACATACACTATATTCAGCACTCGAGTGGGGAATCCGAACGCACTCTAGGGTGAGAAGAGACATAACCGTAGCAGTTTAAAACAATTAACTTCCGACGCGCGGATCTAGCTCGCGGCTGGTCAGGGACCAGGGTTCGGAGTAGGCGCGGAGGAAGACACAAGGCGCGGTTTGACGAGTCAAACGTAACAAAAGTTTATTTCACAATGCTCGGTGAGATTTTACACACGTCGTTATTACAGACTGTTTTCTCGAGGTATGTATGCTTTACATCCACCGGTATCACAGATCGTTTTCGCGATTACGGATTTAGCGGCATACGCTGAGATTACATACGCGGATATTACAGATCTATTTACGCGCGCTGAGATTACATACGCGGATATTACAGATCTATTTACGCACGTTGAGATTACATACGCGGATATTAGTCTGGGAGTCGCGTATCTAACGGCTCGCGATGCTCGCGGGTGGATCGCGGCGTGTGCGGCGCGCGGTGCGTCGGCGGTAGCGCGGCGGGGATTGACGGTGTCGAGCGGCTGAGACGCTCAGCGAGCCCAGGGGACCCCCTGGGCTGGATCGCCTGGATTCCGTCGAATGGAGAGCGGCCTCCCTATCCTGGTTCGCGGTGGTACAGCGGGCAGAAGGCCTTATCGGACGGCTGAGACCCTCAGCAAGCCCAGAGACTCTCTAGGCTTAGATGTGGCGATAAGGCGAGGAGCGGTCAGGATGATAAGTCGTCGAAATTCACTTCAGACGGAGGCAGAGTACTCTCTACCCCTGGACTTATCCGTGGTGAAGGATTCGGGAACCGAGAGCAGCGGATGATCGGTTGGACCGGTGTGCTGGCTCACGGTGGAATAGCAACAATTAGTAAATGTTGCTCGCTTATATACCCGTGGTGACGCTTATTCGTAAGTGGCGGGGATACGGGCGACGGTGGTCGCGAGCGCCGAGACGGAGCGGTGCGGGGCGGCCGTAGTTAGGGCCTAAGCAGAATGGCTGTCTTGGCAGTGTTTTATGCCTTAAGTCTTTGCCTTATGTAACGCACAATACTGACAGTATTGTGCGTTACATAAGACAAAAGACTTAAGGCATAAAACACTGCCAAGACAGCCATTCTGCTTAAGCCTTTACGGCGCCGCGATTGCGTTCGGCGATCTTCGGGTGGTCTCGGCATCACTCGGTGCTTCGAGACGGCTGCCGCGGTAAGTCCCTCGCGAGGAATTCGCACGCGTTTTCTGAATAAAAAATACGGCACACCGTGCCTTTCCGCACCCGGCGGATGTTCGGCCGGGCGGTATGCGGCTGATTTTGGCCGAGAGCAATGCGGTTACGGGGCGCATTGTTACAAGTTGCAGCATATATTGTAATGCAAAATATCGTGCACAAAAAGGTTGCAAAAGAAATTCAAAACAATGGTGGATTACCTACACAGATATACAATAATAGCAAGAAAGTATCAACATTCTTATTTCTTGAAAAATGGAACGCGCGTTTAGCATCCCACAATAGCGGAGACTTTTCGTACTCATCTATTAATTGAAGAGCCATTTCAATTGTCCACTCCATAACTTTTTTTGCAAGCACGACGGTAACGTTTCAATTCCGCAGACTCAAGCACGTCCAGACTGAAGGCCATCGCACACAAAATACATAGTTTAGCATAAACGTAGCATCGTTTCGCACGAAAATCTTTTGATAGACCGACAAACGACGAATCGCGTTCATGCGTGCTCAGGGGCTCAATTCTTGAATTCGTTTGCAAGAAAAACATATGCGAAAATTCTGTTCTTACAAAAACGTTGCAAGTTGATTGGTTAAAAGAACTACGCGATAGCTAATTGACTTGCAACTTTTCTGTAAGAACAACATTTGCGTGCGAAACAAAAACGACCACACTAGAGCATTTGTGCGCGTAAAAATGCTCAAGTCAGTACGCACCCTTACCTCTCATGCGTACGTGCGTGTGTGCATACGTGTGTATATACGTGTGTGTGTGTGCGTGCGAGGATAGTAAAAATCGGTGTTTAAAATGGGTATCGTTTTTGATAAAGATATACATATATAAATGTATTTACATATGATAAGTGCATATATGAGCAATTGTGCACGCGCTCGTATTATATGTACAGCATTCTTATACAATTTGGTGTAGAATTTATTAAATGGAAATATAGTGCTTGTTTTTTTAAAACTTTTTATCTTTTATTAAACCGTTCAAACACAACTATTTCGACAGACGTTTTAAAAACATTTATTATCGCTTTTAAATATTTTCTTTTAAATAAACATTGTTTTCTTTTTCATCCTCAAATAAGGTGACAAAACATGTTTTACAGGTATATCTTTAGGCGAAAAATAGCAACTTTTATACACCCTCTTCTTTTGAAATTATGTGTATTAGCCATAAAAGAAATTTTTTTAAAAAATATTGTCAGAATAGCAAGTGATAATGTTTCATGATAATGTTATGATTGGATACAATAATTCTTTTATGTCACGTTTAAAATTAGAAATACCGGGTCTTATTACATTAAATTGTATTTGCCATTCATCCGCGCTTATCTATATATATAAGTACCGTCCGTCTGTCTGTCTGTACGCGAACTACTCATTCGTTAGTGGACCAAATTTTTACCAAAAGTATATGAAATAGGGGTAGAATTTCCCGGGGATGAAAATGTCGTGGTTAATTTTAGAAACCGGTTCCGAAATTTTTTCAAATTTTACGAGAATTAATTGACCAAATCTCAAAGAATTGTATATGAAGTAGGGGTAGAATTTCCCAGAGAGTGCCATAAAGTGTACAATTTTTCATTACCAATCTTTTTGGAAACCGGTTACAAAATTTTTCCAATTTTTTGGGGAAATAATTGACCGAATCGCAAAGAATTGTATATGAAATAGGGGTAGAATTTCCCGGGGATTGCATTAAGTGTATAATTTTTCGATACCGATCTTTTTGGAAACCGGTTCCAAAATTTTTCCAATTTTTCTGGAAATAATTGACCGAATCTCAAAGAATTGTAAATGCTGATTTTTTTGAAACCGCGAGTTTAATTTTTTATTAATGTACTGATTTTTTTGAAACGTTTCCAATTTTTGTTTAGAAAGAACTAAAGAATATAATAGAATTTAATTTTTGGAGGATAAGTTTAATTTTTCACTAATGAAATAATTTTTTATTAATGAATCGATTTTCTTGAAACCGGTGCCAAAATTTTTCTAATTTGTTGTTGATGATTTTGATGAAACTGGTACCAAAAGATTATTAATTTTATGGGGATAGCTACTATGAGGTTAAAAATTGGAGGTTTTATGGGGTTCTATTGGTGCTCCTAATTAATGGGTGAGTTTGGAGAAAGGGGAATAGATTTTGAGCCCGCGCGAAGCGCGGGCGAAAAATCTAGTAGCGAATAAAATTTGTGAAAATTGTGAAAAACTTCCAATTTTGTGAAAATTTAATTCGATAAATTGCTACATCTCGCGTAGTGCAAAGAGATGCAATTTTAGATGAATTTCAGCAATTTTTTAATATGGAAAAAAATAAGATTTTGAAATTATTAAATAGTCGGTAATTAGTATTACATAAATATATAATACATTGTTAGATTATTAGATAATTGAGAAGTTTTTGAAAATTATTTTATGTTGGCTATAAGTTAAAATCTGCGGAACTTATTTAAAATTAATTAAATAATAATTTCATAAAAGTATATTTATTAAATTTTCTAAATAACTTTAATGCTCTGTTTTAAACTCGTAAGTTCTAATTCATACATTGTTTGAAAATAGCCAACGATTAATTTGCGAGATAGTATAAAATTTTGTAATTTAAAAAGCTTTAGAGAATGTTATTGCTTTTAATATACACGACAAAAGCATTAGAAAAACAGAATGTTAATAATATTTATGTTGGACCAGAATATGAAAGTTTTTTAAAAATGTTACTTAATTTAGAATACGCGCACAAAATTAAATTGCTTAGAGTTTTATATAACTGTGGTTCGAGAAAAATATTGAAAAGCTTGCCATATAAAAATATCAATTTTGAATAATTACAATTTTTACATCTGAAAATTACTTTTTACAATAAAGCTAAAATTAAATTTAAAAATTCACCTTTTATTGCAATGCGTATAGGAAATATTGATATAACATAATTAGCTTACGAGTGGAGTTTTATCTATAGTTTATAATAATAATAAAAAATTAAATCAAATACTTTATTAATTCGACAAACGATAAAAAACAAAAAATTCCTGACGTTTCGATGGTTTGGGTCCATTTCAAGTAAAAATCTAAATTGTCAAGTAGAGTCGTCGGTAATAATTACAAGATATTTTTAAGGTCATGAGGATGTTCCAATAAAGTCATAAACAAAAACAAATTAAGTTAGCTTCTTTAGAATTGATGGCATGTGGAAGAATATATTAGAATTTAAAAACTGTAATGAGGAAAAAATTTTTCCACATTTAGAATCATTAGTCGACTTGGTTCTTTCTCTTCCCCGTTCAAATGCCGAAACCAAACATATTTTTTTTATGTTTGTGTTGTTATGTACATAACAATAATTATGTACATAAAAAAATAAAAAAGAAATCGATTATTGAACAAAACTGTTTCCGCTATTTGTATAATACGATCGAGTTTTCAAGCGGAAGGTATTAATTGTATGAATTTGGAACTGATTCTGGGCATTTGAAATGATACAATCCGCAAAATTAAAAAATATTTAGATACTTTTAATAGCCGGGTAACAGTACCTCTTTTCAAATTGCATCATTGTAAAAAATTACATTACGCCACACTACGTTGCGATTTCGATCCCGCGCACGCTAACGTCTTTCCCCTCCACTTAGGCCCAGTTTCACCAACGTCGATTAATTGTAATAAACTCACTTTTTACCAGTAAAGTTTATTGCTTTCGACTACAATTGGCAAGTATGTCAGAGAAACGCTGCGACGTTTTGACCCTTCGGGATTGGGTCCTTATCAAGCACTGGATATAAAATAATTTCATTAGATGTAGGTTCGGTCGAAGAGATACACAGTCAAAAAATAAAATACAATAAATACCTGATAATACGGTTTTTGTCACGAACCCTACACATCTGTATTTACGAGGATCAATATTAACGTAAATTAAACTCACTTTTTATCTCTTTCTAACTGTCTTCCTAGAAACTGGCTTTAAGAACATAGACATTCTGTCTATCCGCGTGACTGGAGTTCTATAATAAGATTCTAGACACCGTCACGGGCCATGGCAGCCATGTATATGAGATAAACTAGAAAATCACAACGCAAAATGTTCAAATACTATTAAAATAAATGCAAACTAAAATACTTGTTTTTGATGATTTTTTAAATGTTATAGCGTTAATGTAATAAATATTTTCTTTTAAGAAAACATAATTAATCTCTTTGTTACTCAGCTAACTTACTTTTACACACTCTTACATCATCTTCACCAGGGAAAGAGTGACCCTAAAATTGGACATTTTTAGCCTATTTTGGTAGCCCTCGAAATTCGAGTCAAATTCTATGCTAAACAATGCTACATGATGGGATATTAATTAAAAAAAAAATTAAAGTTAAGCATAGGCCTAGTTTTGGAGATACTCAAAGTGGCCAAATTTCCAATATTATTCAAGTACTATAGACACAAAAAGGAAGTTAAAACTTCTTTGATAATAGTGGTATTTTAAATAGAATTAGTCCGAATGATTCTCTGACCACCATACTAAAAATCTATTTCTTTCACCCCTGTTACTTAATTTTTTAAAGGAGTAAATCTATCCCCAAAAGAAGTTTTTGCTGAATTTCTGGAAAACGGATAAAGATACAAAAAAAATGTTTCAAATAAAAGTTGTTTGTCTAGAAATTCTGCATAAAAAAGGTTTCTTTTATTTTTTTTGTAGGACTCACTCTTTGGCCGGAAACTGCGCCTGAAGAAAGATAATTTTAAAAAATAAAGGGAATTTCCTCTTAAAGAACTATCATCACAAAAATAAGTGTTGATATATTTTGTGTATGTATATATGCATGTATATATTTATTGCTTGTCCCCGCAGGGTTTGCAAGGCGTTTTTATAAGGAACGTACCCAAATCTTTACAACAAGTTTTACACAAATTTTTACACATCCTCTTAACTTAAAATGGCGTTTTTCAGGGACGTACCCAACCCTTTACAAAACATACACCTTCCTAATCCGACTTAACCATTACGGTCCTTTACACTCTTTTTTCTCCTTCTCCTTCCTCGTCTTCTATCCTGATCTCATCCCCCATTCCTCTCTCTCCTCGCTCCGTCTCCACTCTCTGGCGTCATCTTCTTCTTCCTCGCATGACAGACCTTCTCCCTCGCAACAAATTTTGCACAATTTTTTACACATTCTCTTATTGGCATTTTTCAGGGACGTACCCAACCCTTTATAAAACATACACCTTCCTAACTCGACCTGACCATTGCAGCCCTATACACACTACATTACCTCCCTCCCTTCCACGCTTCAAACTCCCCACTCCCTCATGTCCCTCCTTTTTGCCCTACTTTCGTCCGCCACTTTCTCGCTCGACAGGCTCTCTGCTCTTTAGCTGGGCTCTCTTCTTTTCAGCCGCCTCTCCCCTTGCTTTCTTCGCTTCCTATCCAGCTCCTCTCCGCATCCTGCCATCTCCTTGTCCTGCTCCCATTCTGCACACAAACCTCTCCTTACAACCCACAATCTTAACCCACTTCTTACTCGCCTCGATCGTTCGATCTATCGATCCGTCGCGCCGATTCACAGCTCCTTTCCTCACCAGCCGCGCCACCATCAGCAATCCCTCCGTCTCGTGTCCAATCGATCGATCGCCCGATCGATACTCCATGTTGTCATCTCACTCGACTCCCTCGTCTTGTAACATGGGTTGTCGACTAGCCGGTTCCCCGGCTTCCTCTCGTCCCTCCGAGCATGCTCACCCCCACGGCCGCTCCGGCGCCTCCACGCAGTCACGCCCGGCAAGCAAGCCTCCTCGGTGCACCTCCGTCTTCCTTTCCTTTCTCTGCCGTCTTCTCCCGTCTTGGGCCCTACTTCTCTCTCCTCGAAAATCACACCGTCATCCTAACCTCTTCCTTCCAGACCTCCTCTTCTCCAACGGATTCCTGGCATCCCTCCTCATTCTCACCCTCACCTCCACTCACTCTACCTCCTTTCAGCCTCCTTCATTCTTTCTTTTCACCCTCCACCCTCACTCACCCCCACAACACCCTTTTCCGACACCCCTTTCTCCCTTTATACAATCCACCTGTTCCCCCGCCGAGGGCTACGGGGGAACCTCGATATATTTTAAAATATAATTGTAGAAAGTTTTTAGTTATCTTAAGTATTGCGAACTGTGATTACACCGTGTACACAGCTGTGTTTTACACCGCATATGTGTTTGAAATATCTTGATATAAAATACTTTTAAAGGAGCTAGAAATTGACGGAAATTTCCTTTATTTTTAAAAATTATCTTTCTTTAGACGCGGTTTCCGGCCAAAGAGTAAGTCCTACGAAAAAAATTAAAGAAACCCTTTTTGTGCAGAATTCCTAGACAAACAACTTTTATTTAAAACATTTTTTTGTATCTCTATCTGTTTTCCAGAAATTCAACAAAAACTTCTTTTAGGGGTAGTTTTACTCCTTTAAAAAATTACGTAACAAGGGTGTAGGGGGTAGATTTTTAGTATGGTGGTCAGAGAATCATTCAGACTAATTTTATTTAAAATACCACGACTATTAGAGAAGTTTTAACATCCTTTTTTTGTGTCTATTGTACTTGAATAATATTGGGAATTTGGCTACTTTGACTCCCCGTATCTCTAAAAGGCCTATGCTCAACTTGAATTTTTTTTAGATAAATGTCTTATCATGTAGCATCGTTTAGTATACAATTCGATTTGAATTTCGAGGGCCATCAAAATAGACTAAAAATGTCCGATTTTAGGGTCATTTTTTCCAGTTTTATCCCATACATAGTAGAGCCCATCTGATGTCAGATGGGCGGTGTCCAGACTCTTATTATTAAAAACTCTACGTATGACCGGTGTGACGAGTTCGTTCCCGCGTGCGTAAGTAGAGGGGAGAAAAATGCTGAAGGGCGCAGGCTCGAAATCGCAGCACTGTGAAACTGCCGAAACTAGCATTACTGCTGTTGTGTTGAGAGTGTTGAGACACTACACTCGCTATGATGTAGTAAACAAGCGAGCAAGCTGCGAGAAAATTATCAACAGTGTTATAACTAAACATCAGATTTTTTATATGCATATTGGTGGAAAAGAACAATTAATAACTAAGATTATGTTATTTATAATATCCAACATATTTTTACCTAACATATGTTGCAGTACGAATATGTTGGATACTATAAATAGCATAATTTTAGTTATTAATTGCTTAGTTATAACGCGTGAGAACTAGTTATATTTAAAAAATTCAATATTGTATTGTGTGTTACGTGCGTGACATAACAATGAGAAATCAAGGAAGGCTGTATGCCGATCTAGATTTTTTCAAGAAACAATATGGTAAGTTATTCCACTTTTTTATAGCAAAATGTACAGCATTTGTTAAATGTAGTAGTACATTATTAATGCGTATTGAAAATCACAGTATTTAAATTATTGATTATAGTTAATAAAACGCCAGTATAAAAAACTGTTATTTAAAAAGCATGTTGTACAAAATTGTTTTAATATATTTAATCAAAAATATAAAATTGTGCATTAATTGCAACTTTAAATGGTGTTAATTTCTGCAAGAATGTTTAGGCGACGCTGCCACGTGGCGCTGATAAATCTTGGAATATAATAAGACAATGTGAAAGTACATAATGTTTCTAATTTACATCTGAATATGGCACACATATGTATCGCACATGTTCATCATATTCACTTATTTCGGCCGTCGGCTTGGTCTAGCTGCGCTAAGTTTTTTCGCATTAAATACTTATTTATTTCAATTAAATATAAATGTACAGATTATACAGCTATTCTACGAGTAAATAACAAGCAAATAATTTATTAAATAGTAAAATAACAAACGTTTACGTTTCGATTTAATTGGTTTTTATTAGAACATGTTAGATCAAACCGTAAAATTACACTACAATTATTATTAAATTAAGTAGAAATGTAAAATTAGTCTTATAAATGAACAATTTAAATAATTTATAGAGATTGAACACGTATCGAAACAGTGGATGAGAAGCAATGGTTGATGGTCAATCTTAAATATACAGGGTGTCATTTAATTCGCGCCCATTATTTACACAGCAATATTTCTTATCAAAAATTGTGTCCTGAGCCATTTTCTTTCTATAATGCTTAATAAAGCAGTAATTATTGAGTAAAGTCAATCCACTCAGTGCTGTTCTTTAGCCGGGAAATTGTCACGCTGCAGCTTGCGTTGCGGCTAGCGTTTTGCGTCTATTGTAGAATAGACTTTAGCCGGCCTGGTGTAGGCGTCGCAGAGCGCGCTTATTATATCCTTGTTTTATACCTGATGAGTGATAAAAAGATAGAATGATGCAATAGCGCTAATAGCGTCTTCGCCGAACGCAGTCGTAGTGTGCGCTCACGCATACTACCAGGCGCACGGCTCACTGACATACGGCCGGCTAAAGTCTGTTCCACAATGGACACAAAACGCAAAACGTTAGCCACAACGTGAGCTGCAGCATGATTATTTCCCGATCGTAAGGACTACGCAGGCCACAAAACGCAGACTCGCAGAAAGACGATTGATTTCATCTTCCGGCTTGCGTTTTGTGTTTTGCGTCTATTGTCGAATAGTCTTAAAGAGCGGCACTGACAAAGGAACAATTCGAATTTTTCGATTTGAATGAACTTTTGTGGTATAGAGTGCCTTAATACATGAATAACGGTATGGTTTATTCGAGTCCTGTCTCCCTTAAAAGTATAATTTTTAATATCAAAGTAAAAAAGATGCTTTTAATTTTTCACATATAACTCTTAAACTACAAGAAGTAGAGAAAACTGTTTGGAATAAAAGTTTAATAGTAAGCCAAGGTCTACAAAATGGTATAAACAAACTTTGTAGACCATAACTTACTATTAAACTTTTTTTTCTAAACATCTTTTTCTATCTCTTGTAGTTTAAGAGTTATATAGAGGAAACGACTATGATGATTTCAAAAAATCAAAATTTTTTGCATTTTCTTAATGTTTGAGGTCTTGAAAATATGTATCTGTAACGTTTTATTGAAATTTGCAATATAACGGAATTACAGCAGTTTTCTTGGAGTAGCCGAGGTCCCTCGTATCCGGCCGTATGCTACCTGAAAATATTTGGCGCTTCAAGTTTACCTACTTCTAATCCACAACCCTCAGTTCCCTCGGCAGTCTCCTCGGTCTTGCCTTTATTTTTATTCTGTCTATTGAGAGACGACCGTTACAGTCAGTCTTGCCAACTTTTATAGCATATACTTTAAACGCGTGTTTTTTTATATTTTTAACATTTTTTAAATTATAAAATGTTAAGCAACATTTATTATTTACCTAAATTTCTTCTTATAGAAATACCATTTAAGTTGCAATGCACAATTATTTTATATTTTTGATTAAATATATTAAGACAATTTTGTACAACATATTTTTCAATATGTAACAGTTTTTCATACTAACGCATGCACTTAACGACTTTTTGACGTAGAACTACGTCTTTCTCCGCGGTATGGAGGGTATCCACGGATGTAACGATGTAACGAAAATATGTCACACTTTGAACGTTTAGATCTTCGCAACTAATAATCGTAGAGTAATCATTGACATCTCATTTTAAAGCTTAAGAAGTCCCATTTATGAAAAATCCAGACCGAACTCTCTATTTCTTTCCGTTTCGTTATAGTAGAGTTTTAAAGTTTCGCAAAATTTCTTGTAGATGCAACGAAAACATGTCACACTGAACGTTTATATCTTTGAAAATAATAATCGTAGAGTAATCATTGACATCTCAATTTAAAGCTTAAGAAGTCCCCTTTATGAAAAATCCAGACCGAATCCTCTATTTCTTTCCGTTTCGTTATAGTAGCGTTTTAAAGTTTCGCAAAATTTCTTGTAGATTCAACGAAAACATGTCTCACTTTGAACGTTTAGATCTTCGAAACTATTAATCGTAGACTAATAAATGACATCTCATTTTAAAGCTTAAGGAGTCCCTTTTATGAAAAATCTCGACTGAACTCTCTATTTGTTACCGTTTCGATATAGTAGAGTTTGAAAGTTTAGCTAAATTCCTGTTAGTAAACGCTGCATTGAATTTTGCGATGGAACAGTACGTATAACTTAATTTTTTTAAGTAAGAAAATCCAAATAGAAATCAGATAAGAGGACGATAAGACTGAAGAGGATCTACAAAATAATAAGCATGGTTTATAAGATAAAAAAAATGGGCACAGTAACAACTGTGCCGCAAGCAACACGTAGAACTACGTCAACTGTCACTATTTCATGTTAAAGTATTCGTGATCAAGGGAGGCCAAGGCCCACACAGGGCTGTAACGCCGAGTTCATCATCAGTGACAGTTGACGTAGTTCTACGTTGTTTGTATTACATTTAGCTTACATCGAGAGCTTTAGCAACAACGTAGAACTACGTCAACTGTCACTGATGATGAACTCGGCGTTACAGCCCTGTGTGGGCCTTGGCCTCCCTTGATCACGAATACTTTAACATGAAATAGTGACAGTTGACGTAGTTCTACGTGTTGCTTGCGGCACAGTTGTTACTGTTTGT
Organism: Temnothorax unifasciatus; assembly: GCA_030770225.1. Taxonomy (NCBI): domain Eukaryota; kingdom Metazoa; phylum Arthropoda; class Insecta; order Hymenoptera; family Formicidae; genus Temnothorax; species Temnothorax unifasciatus. Next base: position 5,485 of record JASTWK010000709.1, on the reverse strand, counting down.
CTTTTCTTTATAAAAATATTGCGTCCTCATAGAGGAAGCTTTGTTTTCGTGAAAAAATTTTTTTTCAAGTATCTTTGGCAAAGTGTTTAGAATGTTCTAAAACGTCGAAAAATCACTTTTGTATAAAATGTTTTTTAATGCTATTATTCTTTTTTTAGTATGTTAAACATTTTTAAGCAATATACTCAGCAAATATGGAATATTATAACTGCTATGTAATTCAAGAACAGTACAAAATTACCTTTTTCAAAGAAGGTAAAAAAAGGCGCTAAGTACACGCGCAATATTGTATATCCAAAAATCCAACCTAAGTGGTAGTAATAATCAAGGATCGACAAAAAATTTCCATTTTTTATTTTATAATTATTCACGAAATTAGCAATAACAAATTCAATTTTTATTGAATTAGCAAATTAGTAAATAGTCACAAAAAGTTACTAATTATATAAAAATTAATAATATTTAGGTAAAAGTAAATTACGCATTACTTAAAAATTTGGTAATTCCTCAAAGAAAAATTTCTAGTTACGTAAAAATGAGTATAGTATTTAGGTAAAACTAAATTAATTTTTTTTTAAATTGGTAATTAATAAAAATAAATTTTTTAAATATTTTATAAAAATAATTAATAATTTGTTAAAAATAAATTACTACTTGTTTGAAAATTAATAATTAGTGAGAAATAATTATTAATCTTTTCAATAATAAATGATTAGTCTCAGATAAATTACTTATTTTATAAATTATTAATGGTTTAATATAAACAATTTAATTATTGCAGTTAATCGTGGTTTTAAAAAAATTATTATGTTAATGTTTTATATAATATATAGTATATATACTAGTAGTGTGTCACATTTTTCTGAGCCTTTCAGTTAGGGACAGTTAGAACATCTCAAGTCTCAATAATTGAGACTTCAAAAAATGATGTTCTAGGATAATAAAAAAAGTGTGCAAGTAGAAACTTGCACATTGCTTCCTCATAGTTTTTAAGTGTGCAAGTAAAAACTTGCACATTGCTTCCTCATAGCTTTTAAGTGTGTAAGTAGAAACTTGCACATTGCCTTCTCATAGTTTTTAAGTGTGCAAGTAGAAACCTGCACATTGCTTCCTTATAGTTTTCAAGTGTGCAAGTAGAAACCTTCGCTCACAAAGCTTCCTCTATGAGCCAAAACAAATAAATATTAATAAATAATTATACATCGAATAAAATAAAAGCTTCCTCATAGAGGAGCTTTGTGAGCGAAGGTTTCTACTTGCAGTACTTGCACACTTAAAAACTATGAGGAAGCAATGTGCAAGTTTCTATTTGCACACTTTTTTCTTTCTATCTGCTTCGTCCTCGTCCGTATCCATAAGGAGATTCTCCTCCATCCTTTTTGCTCTTTTTTCCTCCGCGGTCCTCTTTGGCCTCTCGCTCTTTTTGTATAAGCAAATATTGTCAATGACAGCTCTATATGCTCAAAAAAAAAATTTTGTTTTTGTTTTTGATGTAAAGTTGACCAGATAGACCTACATTTTTGTACGTACTTCAATTTTGTAAAAGAATTTTGCAATTCCGTAAAGCCAATTAAAAGTTTAATGCATTTAACTAAATGCGGTAACGACTGCTACTATAGGATCCTCTCCAGGATCCTCTTAAAACGGTCTTGAAATAATATAATTCGGACTATGACCGGCATTGACTCTCTTTTATTAACCCTAGACAGCATATCTTATTTTTCTCATACGTAAAAGGCCAAACGGAGTAATAAATTACCCCAAACTTGTACCGCGTGTATAATGTTTTTATTTGTTATTAGAAAACTTTGTAATAGATAATTTTGTTTGCTCTTTAATAGGGAAGACGATAGTAGTCATCAGTTTGTGGTAGTAAAAAAAACAGTAAAAAAATTTCGAAAAACAAAACAAAGAACCAAAACCTTCCTAAGTCAGGGGCGTAATTTGAATTTCGCGTGGGGTAACGTATTACCCCACATATGCTGTCTAGGGTTAATTTGTCTTAAGTATGTTTTAAGTTATTAATATACATATTTTAGTTTATTTTTGTACGTACACAATTATTTTAAGATGTCGCGATCTTATTTATATCTATATAAATAATAAATATAGATATCTATTATTATTTTATTTGTAAGAATCGATTTGACTAATGCGAATATCAAAATATATTTTCTGTATCAATAATTATTGAATATTATACATTATTTTTTAATTTATATACATTCTGATAGGGAAGGGGAAGGGCAGAGAAGAGAAGATTGGTGATTGGGCGCGTTCAGGAGACACAGCCGCTCAGTAGCAGTCGAACGTAATTGGCTCTTACTTTTAGAATCAACCAATCAACGCAGAGTATTAACAACACGAACTCAACAGTTGTACAACAGTTGGTGTCTGCTCAACGCGCCCATTGCCATGCATGGTGACAGTAGGTGAGGTTAGGAAGTATTCCATTGTCACGTTTCGGCCGAGACGGTTGCACGCCCGCGGATCCGCGGACCATATTAATCAGATCCAACAAAGTTCTTCTTCTTATTACTCTCGGGCCCTATGTTTCCGGACAGAGGTCAATGTGGCCCGGTGTGTCTGTTATTACGTTTACGCGAGCTTTACTTCTGTAGTAACTTACGATAATTCCTTCGCGTAAACAGGATTTTCCTTCGCGTAAACGGGATTTTGTAGTAACTTACGATAATTTACTCCGCGTAAACGAGTGAATTATCGTAAGTTACTACAGAAGTAATGCTTGCGTAAACGTAGTATGTGTGTGTGTAACGTACGTACGTGGAACTGCGCGGATCACTTCCCCCCTGCGGCAAAAAATCCAACAAGCTGCTGTACAAAATTTGGTAAGATTAAGATTTTTGCCAATGCGCGAACTCAGTGATTTTTATACGTTTTCGACTAATTGTTTATTTAACGATCACTATTTTTACAGGTATCAAAAAAGTGCATCATGCCTAAAGATATTCGACATTTAACAAAAAGACGAAGAAATCAATTAATAAATATAGAGATAAATAGTAATAGAAGAGATTTAGTACAACTGGCAGAAAGGTATGTATCGAATGTAGCGTCTAATAATGATCAGGTACAAAAAGCGGAACGTAATATTGTTCAGTATAATGATACTGAACAATATTACGTTATAAATAACAATGAAGTTGTAGCACAGTGGAAGCCACCTAGTTTTTTACTTTCTGATACAGAAAGCAATAAACAATCTAACGATGACATTGAATATGAACAAGAAGATTATATAAATAATATCTTTGAAAATAATGAGACGAGTTTGCGGGCAGATTTACAAACTTTAATCATTCCAAATAACGTTCCACATACTACTACTAACAAACTACTGCAAGTTCTCAGAAAACATGGTTACAAGTATACATATGTTTTTGTAAAATTTAAAATTTTAAACCTATTTTAAAATAGAAATTATTCTAATTTTAATTAAACATCTTCAAGTATTTTTAAACATATACCTATACATATATATATATATATTTTATTTATATTATATGTATTATATATATGTTTATATATGTATGTTTATATCAGCTAATATATAAACCCTTGTAGCATAATTAATTATTTATAATTACTATTAGCATTTTAAATATATGCAAATTTTGTTATTTTTGTGTCACAGACAGAGTTTTTGAAAAAAACAAGTGGTACTAATGCGCGAGATAGTATTCATCGAGCATTAAAAAATTTTTTTTCAAATGAGTGTGCAATAAACTGTTCTTGGAAAAGAATTCGAAACAATTTTCGAGTTTTGGATTTATATATCTCATTAAGATTATGAGAAGTATGTAGTTAAAATATATACTTACCATTAATTGTTAATTATTGTAATAATTTTATTAATTTTGAATATTCTCGTCGTTTCTTTTCAAGAAAGATGATTTCATATCATGCGAGTCTAACAGAATCCGCATTTGATGAAATTGCGGCGGAATGGCTACGTTTTGCTAAGCAACAAAGCCAGTAAGAAAATCGTGATAAGAATGCAGCTGAGAAAGACGTAGATTGTCCAAAACCTTAAGCAACAAAGACTCGAGGAGTACACATACAATGGGTGGAAATTTCTACAGAATCTGTGCGTTTATTGGAATTGTTTTTTAATTTTTAACTTTACGCTTCCTTCTCTTTAAAAGGAACCAACACACTATCATACCAAGTGAAAGTTATCAAGAATATTTTAGATGATTGAAATGTTTTCTGTTTTAATATAGCCTTTCATGAACTAAAAACTTCTGTGGTAGTCATTTCAAGAGCTCTTTAATCCCATTTTGTAAAATCTATGTATTTTTCTTTTATCATTTATATCTTTCCATATAATTATTATACTGATTTGCTTATATTCTTAATTTTCCACTCATTAGAATTTGATTTTTTTTATATATGTTAGATTAAATGACTATTTTAGGAATAAGTATACTACTCTTTTGTACGTAAACTACTCTGTTGTACGTATGACATTTGGATGATATTTGAGATGATTGGAATATTTTCTGTTTTAATATGGCCTTTCATGGACTAAAAATTTCGGTGGTAGTAATTCCAAGATCTCTTTAATCGCATTTTGTAACATCTGTATATTTTTCTTTTATCATTTATACCTTTTCATATAATTATTACCAATTTGGTTATTACTTAATTTTCCACTCATTAGAATTTGATTTTTTTAATGTGTTTGATTAAATGACCATTTTATGAATAAGTATACTACTCTTTTATCTGTTATACGTATGACATTTGGATACCACGTACAAATAGTCCGGGAGTCAAGGCTATTAAAAAATGAGAATATTAAAGTTTACGGTGCAAAGCTGCAACTTTTTTAAATCGATTCTTATGATATCCTGTAACAAGTGTGTAAAGTCTCTAGAATCAACTCGGCCCGCTTCGCCTTTTTTATTGCAAAATATATTTAAAAAACGCGTTTCTATATAGTTTACTTTAAGTAACTTTTTTTGTGTTGGTCAAACGACAAAACTTGAGGAGAGGAAAATTGTTCGGAAGGAAATTTCCTATAAGAGTAAGTCTTAAAAAAATTATAAAAAATATTTTAATTGCAAAATTGCAAAAAATACGCGAGAAAAGGGCCATTTTTACAGGTTCTCGAAAACTGGATTAAAAATTATCATATTTAAGCGGACATTCACTCAATGATACCTTTCAGTATGCTGAACAAGTGTGCACAAGGCTCGCCTCCAATTTTTATATGGCTGCCTATTAATAAATTATTTATGCAAATCGGGCGCTTGGCTCTCACGTCTGAACGGATGAATTTATTTTGATGCACTTTATCGGAAATAAAAGATAACGATGTCTAATTTATGAATTTAAAATAAAAAAATTTCTTTTTCTAAAATTTGACTATTATTTAAAACAATTTAAATTTCACATATTAAATATCGGCGTTGTTTATTGGCGTAGAGTAATGCAAATAGCACCATTGGTTTACGCTTAA
>JASTWK010000708.1:0-89322 GCA_030770225.1 Temnothorax unifasciatus | reverse complement strand
TTGTCAAGGATTATTCGACCAGCTGAGATACTTACAACATTGTTTGACTTCGAAGAAGTAACACCAGTAATTGAGGAAAATAGTGACGAGGAGGATTAAAGAGACGATCATGGAATCATAAAAATTAATTTTTTTTATGAAAATGTATATATTATATTTGAATAAATAAATGATTTTTTTGAAATATATGTATAAGAGGTACAATTTTTTATTATATTTATATTCGCATTTATCAATCATATGCAAAAAAACTTAGATAAAATAACCAAAAATCCAGAAATCGACGAAAAATAGGCACTTTTATACAAAAAGTAGGGTTTTCTCGTTGAGTTATGACTGATTTCATGCTCAAAAACATATGAGACGTATCGGAATGTATCAAATATTGACAACATATATCCAAAAGTAATATATTATGTTTATTTTAGAGTCAGTTAAGGCACTATCAATCATTTGAGGACCATAAAAGGCCTAAAAGTGGCTAAAAATAGGGTTTTTCGCATTTTTGAGTACGGCCCACCATTCCGAAAAATCTGAAAAAATTATAATACATGTAGAACACTAAAATATACAATTTTCTAGAGTAATTAGACCTGCAACTATCAAAGAAATTAGAAAAAAATTAATTCAAATATTTATTTTATTTTTTTAGGTTAGGTATTCAACGCGCCTAAAGCTCAAAAAAATTGTGTGTTAAGTACTTTTTATAAGCTATATTCTCAAATTTTTTCAAAATTTTTAACATGAAGAAACCGGAGAAAAAAATAATTTTTGAAAAAAGCGGTTTTTTGGTGCTACTAGGAAAAGGAGGGGGGATGGATGGTCGGAAAAATCATAGAAAATTCTTTTTTTAGTGTACTTATGCAAATTCAAAGTCATTTTTCCGTTTCATTGACAGTGGCATTTTGCCTATCTTAACGTGGGGTACCCTTTTTTTATGAAGCTATATTCTGTGTTTACGTACAAAAGTATTCTAATTAATCCAAATAATACTCGTAGAAAATTCTAGTGAAAAAAACGCTACAAAGTTTGCCTTGACGCTTTTGATTACTAGGGCCTGTGAGAGTATTGGTCGCCTACTATATGCAGCGCAACTTAGTTTTACTAATTTATGAGTTACGATATTTTAAAATAAAGGAGGAAAATGGACGTGGAATACTTACACCGATAGTGCAGAGGATTACATGTACATTTGTTACGGAATATTCCTTCGCTGCGTGATACACAAGGTACACCGTCACCAATGCAATCAATATATGGTTAATCGTGTCCAATGCAGAGACAAATATGCGTTGAGCAGTGCAATCCGGCCCCTTATTCCCGGAACTTACGATTCTTTCAGTAGAATTGATACGCGGTAATCCTGGTTTAGATCCTGTCGATTGGAGTTGGAATTCACCATTGTTTTTATCCGCCATTGTTCTGTAATATACACCGATTTATTATTGGTATTATAATCAATAGTCAGTCAAAGGGATTTATACCGTCTAGAATTATATTTCTGATTTGTCATGTTCTATTTCAATGTAATAACATGGATCAGATAAGCAAATTATTAATCCAAATTAAATAGTTATATAATCAATATTGATACGAATACATATTTAACTATTGTACCTTCATTTATTTATTAATATATTTTTAACCACAACCATATTATTTAATTATTAAAAATAAATATAACAAATATTTTTTGTTTTATTTGTAAAACGTAGTATATAAGTTATAAATACATTTTTTATTATTTAATAAATATTTAAATTAAAATTAATAAATTTATAATGTATCTAACTTCTAACAAGTCATAAAACATGATAGCGTATTAAAATATATTTGTGGAAACACTAATTCAATACAAAATTTATTATAAATATTTTGCATTTATATACAAAATTATGTAATATTTGCCTATAAATGTCATGTCTGTTAACAGCAAAAACATTATAATGCATCTCCACTTTAGTGATCAGTTTTAATTATGCTATTGCTACCTAATACACACGCTTCCTGTGGTTCGGAGCGGATTAACGAGACACAATTATTACATCAAACGTCAATGAATGATACCTTTAATTTGGTATAACGCAGAGAGCAATACAGATATAACTGAACAAAACAGAAAATTCAATAAAAAAGTGCAACTTTAAAAAGTTAAAAATAATAGAAAGAAATAGCCAATTGGAAGATGTAGAACCCTAAAATATTGTTCCTAGGCAATAAAGCAGTAAACTCAAACGGTGTGAATTCTAAATTCCATTATCTCCACTAGAATTCGCATCAATTGAGGAACGTATTCCAAAACTGCTGATAAGCTAACAATGTGGTTGCACCAATGCTTTCGTCATTACGTCAGCCAGCAACAGATCCGTGGGTGCGTGGTTGACCCTTATTTTCTCAGCCTCAATTTTCTCACGGATGAAATAATGCTTGGTATCTATATGCATTCTCAGAAAAGATTTCTAGATACAATACTATTAGGATCAAAATAGGGCCAATCATATTTAGTATTGAAAGAAGAATATTTTAATCTTGAATAGAGAAATTCTTAAATCTAGAATAATTCTGAGAAAATTAGAGGGCTAGCATCAAGATTATTTTATTCTAGATTTAAGAATTCCTCTATTTAAGATTAAAATATTTTTCTTTCTAGAAGTGTAATTTAAGAATTCCTCTATTTAAGATTAAAATATTCTTCTTTCAATACTAAATATGATTGGCCCTATTTCGATCCAAATAGTATTGTATCTAGAAATCTTTTCTGGGGGTGTGCTTAGTGCAAGGCTTGTATCCACTAGTCATTAAGAAATCAATTGCCCCTTTATCACAAAGAAGCTTGATAGCTCCTTTCTCAGGATTAGGACAGACTTCTCGTACTAACCTTTATAGCCATATATTCGCTCTGTGCGATCGGTTGGAGGGGATAGCTACGAGCTTCGGAAGCGCTCCGGTGAGAGAAAAGTGTACTTAGGGTGGAATATTTTCCTATTCAACTAGGCTTATTATTATTAAAAATGGGTTATCGTAGTTGTTGCGTCAGAAATTGTAAAAATAATGAACTGAAGAGTACGTGTAAATTTTACAAATTCCTTACTACCGACTATAAATTAGAGCAGCGAAAGAAATGGATTGCAGCTGTAAGGAAAATTAAGTAAAATTAAGTATTAATATAATAAATGAGAACAGCTACATGTTTACATTTTCCGCTCTTGTTGTAAACACATGTGCATGAAACAAGAGTTACCTTACGATCAGCATCAATCTAGAAATATTTGCATACATTTGTTGATGTAATGTACGTAGATTCATGTAATTAATAGAAAATATTTTTAAAGTTACATTTAACTTTGTACGGTATGGTTGAGATGACACTGAAGTTTGTCTTATGACTTGAGCTTCAATAAGGTAACTTTGATTATTTCGCCTACATTCCTTAACATCGCAAACATAACCAGCATTAACTAGTTGCTTCCCTTTTGGAATAGTTTCCGGTTGAAAGAGTATTTCATGGGTAACTTTTTGAAATCCAGTATATAAAAAGCATATTCTCTAAATATTGCTCTAAAAAATGTCAATAATAAAAAGTAAAAAATGTAGATTCAATAAAGTTACTTTTTCATACTTGCAGCAACTGCTTGTTTATCCATAACAAATACAGCAGTTGCTGCAAGTATGAAAAAGTAACTTTATTGAATCTACATTTTTTACTTTTTATTATTGACATTTTTTAGAGCAATATTTAATTTGCAGTAGTTATTATTTATTGTTTTCTGATATAAAAAATAAAAAGTTCCAGTAATTAAAGTGACATAAATACCGCTGTGCAATTAACCTCTAATTATATAGTAAAAATCATAGATTATGCGCGTATAGAAATTTTTACTTTCCGAAATTATTAACAGTAAAATGTAAAAAAATACACTGCATCTATTGCACAAGAAACTTTGATAATAATCATACGATAAAGTTGTTTTTTTATATTTTTTTGGCAAACTGCCTGTAAACATATCTCGTTGTTTCCACTTTTATTTGCATGGCGATAGCGGTAGATGGCGCAACCTGAAACGCACGGAGCGAATAATGCTTCTTGGGATTCCGAAGTTAACGTCATATACTCGGCTTCGTTGACGATCTCGCGTTATTCGAATTTCTAGGCAATTCTTAACTTCGCCTAAGTTTGTCAATTTAAATTTTTCTTTGAGCTTCTCCTTAATAATTTTTGCTTTTGATTATTGCTAAGAATCAGCACATTATCGATAACGTTGCCGTTGCGACCAGTTGCCTAGTAGCATCTCTTATTTGACACCCTTGTTTGTTGAATGTTACCGAGAATCCCTTTTTTACAATTTTACTAACTGAAAGCAGATTCGCGGTTAGTTTAGAAACATAGAGGATCTCCGTTATTTTTACACTCCTCTTCATATTGCTGGCGAGAACGTTATTAACTTGTGCCCATCGCTTCTACTGACATTCTCTTGTAAAATTTTATTACCTGCGATGAGAGCTGTAAATGACTGTCGATGACTTAGATTGTTAATGTGCCGCTTTGATTTGTTTTTGCTGCAAGAGTTTTTCGCAAAGTGACTATATTTATTGTACTTATAACATCTTGGTCCTTTAAAAGTACTTGTCTTGTTCTGAAGTTTTACCTGCAGTGCTGTGCCACCTGCAGCCGATGTGCGACAAACATCGTCCTTTACTTCTTGTAATAATTTTATTTTCAGTGATAGGCGTATTTGAGTTTTCAATGCCCATAATCATAGGCTTATATTCATCGGGCAAGCTCGCGAGGAGTAGTGTATCTACCCAAGTTATTAATACGTCATTTGACGTCACTCTGATATCTGGGTACCCACTCATATTTGATCTCAAAACACATCCCGTTCAGCTTGTGCGACGTTGATATGATTTTCGTGACATATATTTCTCTACAAACGCGTAATTTTCCAATCGCGTAGTTACTAGCGCGCGTAGTAAGCCTACCTTTCTTGACAGTCCCGAATCCTTATAAACTTATCTTAGCTTATCTCAAGCTTCTTTAGCGTTTACTGTGTCTTGTACATGCACGTAAATGGACGGATCAACAGATAGTATGATCTTAGTTGTGACGTGACATAGTCGCGTCCCCTGTCCAGACGGTAGCTCGGCCGAGGGGAGCGTCCGGGATGTCGTCCCCGCCGGAGCGGGGCGGGGCGACAGCGTTAGAATTCGATAGGAATTATATTTCTTTTGCGAGAATTTCAGATGTCGAGTAGAGGGCCAGGAAAGATTGTAACGACGTGAGTCGCGCCGCGGGAAAATACAGGCGGCGTTCTTCGGAGGAGATGGCCGGCGGGCGGGTCACGCCTGGGCCCTTTGCCGAGATTGCTTGGAGCGTTTCGCGGGGCGAACGCATCAGCCAACGACGCCGGAATGTGCCCATCAGCGGAGCTCGCCACGAGGCATTGCCGCCGGTCGATCTGCCTTGGCCTGGCCAGCCTGGCAGTCGAACCTGGCTTGGAGGTCGCGGCCTGGACAGCCGGACCCAGCATTCGAAAGTACCGCCGGCGGGCGACGTAATCAAGAGGAGCGCCGACAGGGGCGGAAAGTCGAGCGCCGTCCTCGCAGAGGGCCTCATGGCGGTCGGGCTTGCAAGCACGGCGCGCAGGCGCGCGGGCCCAGCGTGGTCCCGCCGGGTCAGAGGATCGAGAGGATCGTCACTGTCGTGTCGGCGTGGCGAAGGATGACATCCCGGAAGGACCGGCTGCCGAACTTGCGGACTCTGTAAGGCCACTACTCGAGCATCTCGTAGCCAGCGTCTGGGTACAAGTAAGATACTGGTGACGGCCGAGGCCCTTCCGAGAATCGCGTAGAGTCACGGGAAACATGTTCCCGCGTAACATCGTGTCGTTTCGTGTTAGAGTATCTTGTCGCTTTGTCGGTCTGGCGTTAGAGTATCGTTCTGTATTAACGGGACGTTCCGCGTTTATCGAGAAGAATATTGGCGGAGGGCCCGGCCGGCCAAGTAATACGTAATCGCCCTGCCCGAATAGTCGCACGCGGCCGACAGTCACCGCGTAATTTGTTGTAGTATTCGTTCGTGTATTAGCGTTTCGCGTTCGTGTATTAGAGTTTTGTGTAATCGCGTTATGTGTGTAATTGCGTCCTCGTTCGTGCTCGAGTCGGCGGAGAGCCCGTCGCACGGGCCGGACCGCATCGTCGTGGGGCCGGGGGCTCCACGTGATCACGTCGTGGCGTGCAGGGCGTCGTCCGCGTCGGATTTAGAGTTTCGTTTGGCGGGGTGTCCTTCGCGCTAACGGACAGCATTGTCGCAGAACAGAGGAGTACGGTTCGCGTAATGAGCTCCTAGGGCGCGAGGCCCCTATATCGTATCGGGGCTTTTCGCGGGACGCCGCGTCTAGCCATTAGACCATTTGCGAGACGTCGTGATGGTCATTCGGGACTACCAACTGGAAACGTAGGGCAGTTGGGAAGTCATGGCGTGTAGTGCACAGGGTGCATTGCGTTCGTGTATTGCGTTTCGTGTATCGCGTTCGTGTAGTCGCGTATTGTGTATTGCGTTCGTGTAATGGCGTCTTGTGTATCGCGTTTGTATCGTCACGTCTTGCGTATTGCATTCGGGTAATCGAGTCTGGTATACTGCGCCCGCGTAATTCGCGGCAATCAATGATAGCAGTCGATGTTATCTGCGTTCTTATCCGCAGCCTTAGGTTCGAGAAGTAATCTTGGTAATCCGCCGAATTATTCCGAAGTAATTTATATTCTGAAATAACTTGTATCTGGAAGTAATTTATATTCCGAAGTCACTTATATTCTGAACTGATTTATATTTTGCAGTAATTTATATTCTGAAGTAATTTATGTGCTGAAGAGTAATTCCCGATTTATTCCGACGTAACTTCACTTTGAGGTAATCTTTGTGATTCGCGATGATTTATATTCTAAAGCAACTGTCATTCACCGATTTGTTCCGACGTAACTGGACTTTGAAATAATCTCTGTAATTCTGAAGTACTGGATTCTCAAGTAACCATTATCTCTTAAATACACTACATTTGTTATTGTTATTATTTGAGTATACTAATTGCATAGCGCTCCCTCTTCCTTCCTTCCGAGATCTAACAGCGATCTAAAGTCAAAAAAGAAACTCACACCTGAGATATCTCGCGTTTAAGTCTAGCGTTAGAGTTTTGAGTAAGGTGGTGTGGCCTTCTCCACACCTGGCGCCCAATATCGAGCTTTAGTGAAAATATTCGGTCGAGCTATCGTTTGTGTCTGGACAAATAATTACTTTTCGTGATTTGAAAGAGTTGGCCAATAATTCGACGGCGCGCTGCCTCGCGGCAGGCGAGACCGGAGGTAGCTGGCGTCGTCGCAAATTTTGGCGCCCAACGTGGGGCCTCTCGCCCGAGAAATACGGCCCTCGCGTGGCGAGGAGAATCGAGTAAAATTGAGGAACGGATTGGGGGAGAGAGTGCGCGCAATAAAATTGTTTTGGCCATGAGTTGTTTCGCGAATAATAATAATATCGCAACGACCCCCGCAACAATCACTTAGTAACGCGAGTGATATCTCGCCATTACGCAAAGATACCTCGCTCACGATATCAATGACTATGTGAATAGGAAGAGGGCCTCGGCCTCTCGCCCGAGAAATAAAATCATTTTTTTTTGTTGAAAATGCTTCTAAGAGTACGGGAATGAATCCCGGGCTTGAAAATTAATTCGATTTGTGGCTCTGGAATCTTCGGGCCAGCCTTACCGTGCGCGTTGCCGTACGGAAGCGGCTTTGTTTTGATTTGCGTACCATCGGTATTCAGAGACTTAGAGTTTTTCCGTCATTTCTTGTGCCGAATTCCTGAGTGTTTACGATTTTGGGAGTGTTGTTGACTCGATTCTAGCTCCGTGAGGGACAATAGGGTCCGATATTATTGCGGCGGGCATACGTTTTCGTCCGATTAGGGAATCGTGGGATGTTGAATAAGATATTAAGTCCTTTGCAAGGTTTGTCGTTTCGTACTGGCATAGGGAAGCCATATTAACGTCTTCGGAAATCCGTGCTGATTTTTATCTCAGTAACTCCGGGTAGGAAAGGGCAATAAAGGGCTGAGAGAGTTTTCATTATGTTGTGAAATATCGCGAAATGATGCTTGAGTGGTGGTCACCGGCGGCCGGGGCCGACCCGTCACCCCCTCGGCACTCGTCTGGGAGCGGGGAGTTGTGACGTGACATAGTCGCGTCCCCTGTCCAGACGGTAGCTCGGCCGAGGGGAGCGTCCGGGATGTCGTCCCCGCCGGAGCGGGGCGGGGCGACAGCGTTAGAATTCGATAGGAATTATATTTCTTTGCGAGAATTTCAGATGTCGAGTAGAGGGCCAGGAAAGATTGTAACGACGTGAGTCGCGCCGCGGGAAAATACAGGCGGCGTTCTTCGGAGGAGATGGCCGGCGGGCGGGTCACGCCTGGGCCCTTTGCCGAGATTGCTTGGAGCGTTTCGCGGGGCGAACGCATCAGCCAACGACGCCGGAATGTGCCCATCAGCGGAGCTCGCCACGAGGCATTGCCGCCGGTCGATCTGCCTTGGCCTGGCCAGCCTGGCAGTCGAACCTGGCTTGGAGGTCGCGGCCTGGACAGCCGGACCCAGCATTCGAAAGTACCGCCGGCGGGCGACGTAATCAAGAGGAGCGCCGACAGGGGCGGAAAGTCGAGCGCCGTCCTCGCAGAGGGCCTCATGGCGGTCGGGCTTGCAAGCACGGCGCGCAGGCGCGCGGGCCCAGCGTGGTCCCGCCGGGTCAGAGGATCGAGAGGACCGTCACTGTCGTGTCGGCGTGGCGAAGGATGACATCCCGGAAGGACCGGCTGCCGAACTTGCGGACTCTGTAAGGCCACTACTCGAGCATCTCGTAGCCAGCGTCTGGGTACAAGTAAGATACTGGTGACGGCCGAGGCCCTTCCGAGAATCGCGTAGAGTCACGGGAAACATGTTCCCGCGTAACATCGTGTCGTTTCGTGTTAGAGTATCTTGTCGCTTTGTCGGTCTGGCGTTAGAGTATCGTTCTGTATTAACGGGACGTTCCGCGTTTATCGAGAAGAATATTGGCGGAGGGCCCGGCCGGCCAAGTAATACGTAATCGCCCTGCCCGAATAGTCGCACGCGGCCGACAGTCACCGCGTAATTTGTTGTAGTATTCGTTCGTGTATTAGCGTTTCGCGTTCGTGTATTAGAGTTTTGTGTAATCGCGTTATGTGTGTAATTGCGTCCTCGTTCGTGCTCGAGTCGGCGGAGAGCCCGTCGCACGGGCCGGACCGCATCGTCGTGGGGCCGGGGGCTCCACGTGATCACGTCGTGGCGTGCAGGGCGTCGTCCGCGTCGGATTTAGAGTTTCGTTTGGCGGGGTGTCCTTCGCGCTAACGGACAGCATTGTCGCAGAACAGAGGAGTACGGTTCGCGTAATGAGCTCCTAGGGCGCGAGGCCCCTATATCGTATCGGGGCTTTTCGCGGGACGCCGCGTCTAGCCATTAGACCATTTGCGAGACGTCGTGATGGTCATTCGGGACTACCAACTGGAAACGTAGGGCAGTTGGGAAGTCATGGCGTGTAGTGCACAGGGTGCATTGCGTTCGTGTATTGCGTTTCGTGTATCGCGTTCGTGTAGTCGCGTATTGTGTATTGCGTTCGTGTAATGGCGTCTTGTGTATCGCGTTTGTATCGTCACGTCTTGCGTATTGCATTCGGGTAATCGAGTCTGGTATACTGCGCCCGCGTAATTCGCGGCAATCAATGATAGCAGTCGATGTTATCTGCGTTCTTATCCGCAGCCTTAGGTTCGAGAAGTAATCTTGGTAATCCGCCGAATTATTCCGAAGTAATTTATATTCTGAAATAACTTGTATCTGGAAGTAATTTATATTCCGAAGTCACTTATATTCTGAACTGATTTATATTTTGCAGTAATTTATATTCTGAAGTAATTTATGTGCTGAAGAGTAATTCCCGATTTATTCCGACGTAACTTCACTTTGAGGTAATCTTTGTGATTCGCGATGATTTATATTCTAAAGCAACTGTCATTCACCGATTTGTTCCGACGTAACTGGACTTTGAAATAATCTCTGTAATTCTGAAGTACTGGATTCTCAAGTAACCATTATCTCTTAAATACACTACATTTGTTATTGTTATTATTTGAGTATACTAATTGCATAGCGCTCCCTCTTCCTTCCTTCCGAGATCTAACAGCGATCTAAAGTCAAAAAAGAAACTCACACCTGAGATATCTCGCGTTTAAGTCTAGCGTTAGAGTTTTGAGTAAGGTGGTGTGGCCTTCTCCACACCTGGCGCCCAATATCGAGCTTTAGTGAAAATATTCGGTCGAGCTATCGTTTGTGTCTGGACAAATAATTATTTTTCGCGATTTGAAAGAGTTGGCCAATAATTCGACGGCGCGCTGCCTCGCGGCAGGCGAGACCGGAGGTAGCTGGCGTCGTCGCATCGCTCTCGTACACCTGATTTTTTGGCAATCAATCCTGTGATTCATCCCCATAAATCCTCGTGTTCGAGGTACATCTTCATGACAAACTGCCACGTATTCTCTTTACCGAGCAATTTTTTTATCGGCGGTAAGCCGATACTCGCGTTTGATTGTGCCATGATACAGGCTTCCTTTATTAGATTAACACGTTCTTTGTGAACAATGTATCGCTTGATCACGACAGCTTATTCTTCTTACGAGAAGAGTGAACAGGGGGGTCCCGCAGGGTTCAGTGCTGGGCCCCCTGCTCTGGAATATTGCTTTCGACTATGTTTTGAGAACCCTGCTTCCTAGGAACTGTCATTTGATATGTTATGCCGATGACACCTTGCTAATTGTCGAAGGTGACAGCTATGATGCGGTCTGCGAATTGGTAGACGAATGTCTGGAGCGTCTTTTAACAAATATCAGGTTTCTGGGCCTGGAGGTATCATGGGATAAGACTGAGGCAATCTTCTTTGGGAAATCCCCACGAAACTCCCAGTTTGAGTTCGATGGTAATGTAATCTCCGTTAAAAACAAGATGAAATATCTTGGGGTCATAATAGATAACAGATGGAATTTCTGTTCATACTTTCAACATGTGATATCAAAGGCCTCAAAGATCAACAGGGCTCTCTATGGGATCCTTCCGAACCTCCGTGGTCCGATAGAAAACAAAAGACGACTCTATTATGGCGTGATCTTGTCCGTAATCTTTTATGCGGCCTCGATTTGGAGCATGGAACTAAATAAATCTGAGACACAGAAGAAGCTCTTTCGTCGGGTACTCCGTGTTACCGCGTCTAGAACAATCATGGCGTACCGCACGGTGTCGTACGAGGCGGCTACACTTCTCGCGAGGATCCCGCCTCTCCACCTGTACGCGGCTTATCTCCGCCGAGTGTACATGAACCTTCGGGAGCTGAAAGAACAAGGATCCTTTACGGCCAACTCTCCGGCGGAAGAACGTGCGACGGAGTGGCTGGTACTTCGTAGGGAATGGTCTGCCCACATACAGGACCAACGTCTATATGGGAAGAGGACTAGGGATGCGATTATCCCTAATTTTGATGAGTGGATAGACAGGAGGACAGGTTTCTTAACCTTTCGTATGACGCAGATCATGACCGGGCACGGATGTTTGGGGTCCTTCCTTTACAGGATCGGGAAGGAGGTCAGTCCTGAGTGCCGATACTGCCAAAGTACTGAGGATACGGCTGAGCACACACTCGCTTCCTGCCCCTTTTGGGGCATTGAGCGGGGTGAACTTACTGCCGTTCTGGGGCAGAACCTGTCCTTGGACGTAGTGGTTTCCAGAATATGTGACTCAGGGGAGGCATGGAGGTCTTTCTCCATCTTCGCAGAACGAGTAATGCAGAAGAAAGAAGAGGATGAGCGAAGAAGGCAACTCGCCGTAGATGTCGACGGGGACGATGTGTAGTATTACCGCTTCCGTTTCTTTCGGACTGCGTATAGTATAGAATTTCGAAATCTCGAAGGATTGTATTGCGGCGTGCGTTTTTCTTTTTATTTACGGCATATTCGAGTGTTGTCGGGGTCTCTGGCGTGTCTGCGGGGTTGGGCGGTTGGGCGCCGGTCGGTGGCGGGCCTTTCTCCTCCTGGGGTCCGGCGCGTCGCCTCGCGCGACGCCCCCGGATCCCTGGTGGGGGGCTGGTGGCCCGGGGGCGGTCGGTGCCTGTCGTTTTCCTGGGGTCGCGAGGGATCCCTATATTCTTTTTATGCGCAATGTATTTTGCCTGTCCGTTTTGTCTTTTCGGGGTGCCATTGCTGTTGGTCGCGGGGTTCTTCTGGGGTCGGTCGGCCGGGGCTGGCTGCTCGCTGCTTTTCGGGGCTCCGGCCCCACTGAAGGTGGGAACCGGATGCCTCTTTGTGGCGGTGGGCCGCGGTTGGTCGTCCCCTGGTGGGCCTCCGTGGTCTTGTAGCGGTACCCCCGCTAAATGTCCTATGCGCCCTTCCCCTGGGCCCTCTCCTTGGGGTGGGCCCAGAGGAGGGGCGCAGCGTTTCTCTCGCCAAGAACCATCTGTCTTGGCCGGGGATGTGGATCCAAAAAATCGGATCCAGGGTTTTTTCTTCTTGGTGGGCGTGTTTCCCTAAATATTAACGGGTCCGGCTGACGGCTGGCGCCCAAATGCCGGGCTCGTGCCTTGTTTCGAGTGGAACTTTCTATCCGGGTAGAGAGTTCCTGTTTGTGTTTGTGTTGTTCGTGCACGTCCTGTGGTTCGTGTACGTCTTCCTTTGGGGGTGTGAACTCCCCCGATAAACGGTACCGCAGCCAATGAAGATGCCCCTCTATGATATGACTGCCCGCAGGCTATTATCATGAGGAGCATCTGAGGCGGTCAAATGGAGACACTTGTGTCTGAACCATTCGACTAGGGACTTAGTTCCTCGGGGGGAAAAAAACACCCTCTGGTCTTGACCTGCGTTGGTCTTTGTCTTTGGTTTACGTATTTTCTGTCGCCCTGAGCGTGGGGACTGTCGTGCCACGTGATGTTTGCCTCGTGTGTGCCATGTGTCGCGACTGTAGTTCGTAGTGCTTATTCTTCTTATTCTTTAAGAAATCCGCACTTTTATCGATATCCGGACGTTATACTGGGCCCATAACCTAACCTAATCT
Organism: Temnothorax unifasciatus; assembly: GCA_030770225.1. Classification (NCBI taxonomy): domain Eukaryota; kingdom Metazoa; phylum Arthropoda; class Insecta; order Hymenoptera; family Formicidae; genus Temnothorax; species Temnothorax unifasciatus. Next base: position 76,174 of record JASTWK010000708.1, on the reverse strand, counting down.
ACTGTAGTTTAGGACGGATTAACAAGATACAATTATTATATTATTTATTAACAATATAATAATTGTGTCTCGTTAATCCGTCTCGAACCACATGGTAGCAGAGCGTTGGTTATCATCCACGGACTTCTGCTACCATGTGGTTTGCGATTAATGAGACATAACCCTTGTTTGCCACACTGAGATCAAAACAACCGCACGACCATATATTCCCTTAATTTTAAGTACAGAAACCTATGGGGAGCGGGTCTATAGCGACATCTGTCAAAAAAAAATAATAAATTTTTTTGTAAAAACAGCCATTATTTCATTTGTTGGGAGCTATTTTAATTTTTTTATCATACATAATTTTAATTTTTGGCTATATAACCTACATAACTTTTAAAAATAAGCTTTTAAGAAGTTCTAAAAAAATTGGCAAGTTAAAATATTGAATAGCTTATTTGTTATAACAATTTTTGTCGCTGGGGTAGATTCCACCCCAATGTGGCAAGTACGTGACGTCTACAGAAGTGTGGCAAGTAAGGGATAATTATCATATTAAATACTAATGTAAAAATTTAGAGTTGTAAGACCAATTAGGTATTGATAGGAGATCAGAGAGATTAACTTACAAAGTGGAGCAGTCGTGGGGTAGCAACTTAAGTGCTAGGCGTGAGAAGGATCTCGAGTTCGAAACTCGTCGATTTTGTTTAATTTTTTCCGTCTCCTACACTAATGAATAATATAATAATTGTGTCTCGTTAATCCGCCCCGAACCACATGGTAGCAGAGCGTGGTTACGATCCACGGACCTCTACTACTATGTGGTTTGGGGCGAATTAACGAGACACAATTATATTATATCGAACACTAATGAATGATATAATAATTATGTCTCGTTAATCTGCCCCAAACCACAGGTTATGGGCCCAGTATAACATGTCGATAAAAGTGCGGATTTCTTAAAGAGTAAGAAAAATAAGCTGTCGTGATCAAGCGGTACATTGTGCACAAAGAACGAGTTAATAAAGGAAGGCGGCACAATCGAATGGTATAAATTCTAAATTCCAACACTTCTATATTATAATATACAATTGTTATCTATTTATAAATTCGACAGATTATTTATCAATTCGCTAAGAATGTTTATGATAACATTGTTGCAGATGACCAAGAAATATTTTAATACTTTTTGGGGGAAGTACGTGTTTCAACATTAACTTATATTTACTACGACTCATGTCTACTATGACATGTTAAAGAAAGAGAGAATGCTATTAGTGGAGGCAACGTAGGAAAACACTTGGAAAGTTATCCTCGAAGAGTAAACTTTTTTGGAAAATGTTCTTTTGGGTTTCAGAAAACATGTCTCAAAAGTTTACCAACGTAAACCCTGTGCTAAATGTTTTATTTAACAAAAAAGACCGAAAAAATCGGTTTTTTGAGTATAAAAAAAACATTAATTTTATGAAAAAATAAACCATGCCAATCGAAAGAGGAGAAAATTTTACTAAAGAAACATATCTAAAGTTTTCTTAATATTAATATGTGTAGGAGTAATAATTTTTTAATTAACGCTGCAAAGTGCGTCGATGCCGCCCCGTGTAAAGCCGCCTGCATAGTACGCGGGCGCGCTTTTTAAAAAGAGTTGTAACTTTTGATTGAGTCGATAGAATCAAATTTTACAAAAAGCATTTGAAAGTAGACATAATTTACTAATTTTCAAGTGGTTTAGAAAAATTGAGAAAGCATTTTGAGTATATTTAAATCGAATTTGAAGAGAGGCGATGTGAAATTTTTGACTTATTTTATTAATATCATTGCCATTTATTTAAATTTGCAGATTTTCACTTCTAAACTAAAGCATTATATTCTTAAAATATGTGCTGATAACATGCAATAAGTAAAAAAAATTACAAAAATTTATTCTTTTAAAGTTGGGACCTCAAAGTTGATAGTTTTCTTGAAAGTTCGTTATTTCAAAATTGATCAACAAGTTTGACTGCAGATATTATTGCTTAGGAAATAGATATTGAAATTTAATAATAGGGTTTTTTAAAGATAAAAATATGTACTTTAAGATGATACAAATTTTATTTGAAAAACAAAATATTAAGCAGGTGTATTTTTCACAAAAGTATATAAAAATAAATGTCGAACTAGAAAATAGAAAAATTTCTTTATTTTCAAAATCAAAAAAGTAATTTAAAAAAATTTTTTTTGAGAAAATAACTTATGAGATGTTGTAGCTTGGGTCTTAAACTTTAAGACTGTATATCGGAAATATTTTTTTAAACTGATTATTTTAGTGGCTACACGCAATTTAGTAAAAAATGTCGTATTTACGACAAGAACAGAAGCAAACGAAGAGGGAGGGTGAGAGGGAGGGAGGGAGAGAGAGAGAGAGAGAGAGAGAGGGGGGAGGGAGGGAGAGGAAAGGAGGGAGGAAGGGAGAAAGAGGGGGGAACCCGGAGGAGAACCGCAGCGTGCGAGTGAGCGTGGGTGCTTGCTGCAAACAAATTAAATGCTATGCTGTCTCCATTTTTTTTCTAGTAACATTCTTTTGTTTTAAAAATTGTTTACATATATTTTTGAGGTTTAACAAAAGGAAATCAGTTTACGAAGCGCCTTCGCCACAGAATAGTCTCCGTAATTGTTGGAAGTAAAGATTAAATATAAAAGTTATATTATAATATAAAAGTTATATTATAAAAGTTATATCTCATATATAACAAAATTCGAGAATCTCAACGAGACTCTCGATATCGTCGAGACTCTCGGTATAAAAAGTCTCGTCTCGATCTCATCTCGGTATCTTAAGATACTCAATTTGGTTTTATTTTTTAAATTGCTCAGGTATGAATAGATTTTAATTTTACTTTTTACTGTAAAAATTGGCTTACTTTTATGTAAATGAATAGAAATTTTAAAATAAATTATTTTTGTTTCTCAGGTCGATTTTTCTACAATGACGGACATTGATTGCAAAAAAAACTGTTTTATTTGTGGCGATTCTTTAGATTCAGCTGTAAGTATTTTAGTAACAAGAGGACTGAATACTTTGAAAAATACCTCCCAAGAAAGAAATGATGGTTTTCTGCAAATATTAGAAAATAGAGATTCTATTAAAGTTCACAAAATTTGCAGACAAAGATATACAAATGAAAAGTATATACAAAGTTACAAAAATAAAAAAGAAAAATCTTCTACAAGTTACAGCCCAACAAAGAAAAAGTTAAGATCATCTTTAGACTCATTCGATTGGAAAAATTATTGTTTTTTATGTGGAAAAGAAGCTAGTTTTCAGAAACAAACCAAACTTAATCAAGAACGCCGTACGCAAATACATTTAGTTACTGCTATTAATTTTCATAATACCATTTTTGAATATTTAAATGGACGGAGAGACGATTTTTCTCGAGAAATCCAAAAACGGCTTTCTGGAATCTACGATTTGGTTTCATTAGAAGCAAGATGTCATGGAAAATGCTTTGATGCTGTACGTCTGTATACTACGTCTGAAAGTTGTACATACAGTACGTGAAGACTCCGCAAAAATTAGTGTTTCTATGCAAAAAATATACAATTTTATTGAAGTTAACGAGGAGTGCCAATTTACTTTTGATGAATTAAAGAGTTGCTTGAGTGAGAACGATTATATACCCTGTGATAAAACTATTTTAGCAAGATTAATGAAGCATTATAAAAATAATATTATAATATCTTCTCATTCTACGTACTCTAAAATAGTATGTTTTAGAAACTCAGAATACGATGCCTTATCTAAAGCATTATTTGACCGAAAAATGGAAAATGCAAATGATGAAGAAATGCGGTATCATTTTTTAGATATAGCTGCAGATATTTTATGTTCGGATATTCGCTCTCAGATATGTCCCATGAACGAATATCCAGCAAGTGACAAAATGTTTGAGGATGCCAATGAATTAATTCCAGATACACTACAGTATTTAATAAGAAAATTAATTCTCCGAGGGAAGAAAAGAGAGGGGGAATCTTCACCATATGAAATTAAATCTACATCTAGGATGCCATGCCATAATGCCAGCTGTACGTCCAAAGTCATTTTTGTCTTGTCTGCAACTGGGTCTTGCAGTTACTTTACACAGGAAATTTGGTTCAAGAAAAATTATAGATATATGTAATAGGCTTGGATTTTGCTCATCTTATTATGAAGCGAAATTGTATGAAACTTCAGCGGCTTTCGATAATCCTATGGAAATAGCGCCTGGCTCTTTCATTCAATTTTCTGGTGATAATTGTGATTTTGATATCAACACCATCGATGAAAAAAATACTTTTCATTATATGGGCCGGATTGAAGTTGTAACTCCAGCTGGCGGTTTATTACCTAGACGACAATTACGCGTTTAAAAAGTATTCCATCTGAAGAGCAAATCGAACGATGAGCAAATAATCCCATTCAGATTTATGAAGAGCCCAATGGCGCTGGATTACAGAAAATAATCGTGAAATTATCAGACAAAACTGTTCGATATAAATCAAATGCAGTAACTCAGTTAAATGAATTGTGGATGCTTGGAAAATATAAACTAAAAGATTTTTTGGGCTGGAATGGCTTTATGCAAAATTTGACCGACGATGAAGCATTTAAAAAATCGAAGATAATATTTTTACCTTTCATTAATGGCGCGCCCAGTGACTATAATACAATCTATACAACTTTACTTGCATCGACAAAAGAAGCTAAAAAGTGTGGAATGAGAACCTGTATGATAACGTTTGACCAGTCATTATATCTTAAAGCACGTGATATTATCGAAGCATCTTTAGACGAGGATATGCATATTGTTGCTAGATTAGGAGGTTTTCATTTATTAATGTCTTTTCTTGGCTGTGTAGGTTATATAATGGGAGGCAGTGGAATAAAAGAAGCACTTACTACAATTTATGCAGAAAAAACTGTAGATCACATTTTAACAGGACACGCTTATGCTCGAGCGGTGCGAGCTCACACCTTACTACAATTGGCTTTGACTAAATTAATTTTTGCAACTTCCGAAACTTACCGAACTTGAAGCAAACGATGAAAAATTTTCAAGAATTTGTAATCAAGATGAATTATTGTTATTAACACTGCGCGAATTAAATTCTAAAAACATCAACATTGAAATAATAACGAAAAATGATTCATTTAAAAAAATGACATATATTTTCGAAGAAAAACTGTTACAAATTGAAAAACGAAGCAACACTGCAAAATTATGGATAAACTATTTGAAAATGGTTTCGATTTTTAAAGAATTTATCATTGCTGAGAGAATGGGAGACTGGAATTCACATTTAAATACAATTGAAGTAATGATTTCTTTTTTTCATGCAGCTGGTCATTTTCCGTATGCCAAATCAGCACAATTATATCTTCAAGATATGAAAGGATTAAAAGAAACTATGGATTCAGAAGAATATGAAAAATTTACTCAAAATGGCTACTTCACAGTTAGACGAACTGATACATTTTTTTCTGGAGTTCATTCTGATCAAATAATCGAACAGACATTAATGAAATCTATGAGTGTAGAAGGCGGACCATTCAAACGAGGAGCAACGGATAGCGTCGTTTATAAATGGATAAGAGGAGGAATCTGTACAAAAGACATTTTAGAAAGGATTGAGAATTTTTGTAACGTATCATTTAACAAAAGCCAACAACATCACGATGCTACCGATGCTAGAATTAAACGAGATGAAGATGTTTTTAAATTAGTAAAATGGCTTGAAATGCATAATCCTTTTAATGAAAATGATGTTTTAATGTCAATTGCTTCTGGCGTTACTGCAAATGAGACTATAAATTGTCATAAAGCATTCGAAATTGGCGTTGAAGCAATGAAAAAAATTGATGGACTTAATTTTAAAGAAATAAAATTGAAAAGGAGTGACAAATGTCTACCACTCCTTGCTGTAAATAGCAAAATCAAAATTAATAATGAAATAGTTTCAGTTGATCCTTTACTACTTTTTCAAAGGATATCTGTACTAAAGAAATCGGACGAGGAACTCAAAGAATTTTTAAAATATGAGTTGGCTCCTTACCCTTTATCGTTATTTAATAAACAAGGTCTAAGGAAAAATACTAAAAGTTCTCTTTATGATATTTTTGAAGAATCCAACATTTCTTTAAAAACTACTCAAGATGTTGTGTATGTTATTGATGGAGATATGTTGTTGCACAAAGTTTTATGGCAAATTGGTCAAAAATTTTCTGCAATATGTCAAAGTTATGTTCAATATTTGAAACGTAATTATGTATCAAATATTCATGTTGTTTTTGATGGCTACAGTCAAAATAGTACAAAAACAATGGAAAGAATTCGTCGATCAAAAAAGCAGTCATGTGTAGACATTTTTTTCAACGAAGATATGCAACTGACAGTTCAACAAGAAAAATTTTTAGCCAACACCAATAACAAAAGCAAATTTATAGAATTGTTGGAAAAAAAATTGATTGAAAATAATATTTTAGTACATAAAGCTGAAGATGATGCCGATACATTAATTGTTAAAACAGCAATCAATCAAATTGGTACAACTGCAATCGTTAGTGAAGATATCGATGTGCTTGTTATTTTCGTTGTTTATGCCCAGACGGAAAAGAAATCTACTTCCTGAAAAAAGGGACCAACAAAATGCAGCAAAAAACGTACTCTTCTCGAACCTTGGACAACAAGTTTCCAAATTGCAAAGAAAATGTTCTTTTTATACATGCCTTTACAGGCTGCGACACTGCTTCCTCATTTTTCTTGAGAGGGAAAAAAAAATTTGCATAGCTTCTTGAATGTCACACGCATCTTCAAGAGGCTGCAAAGAAATTCGACATGCCCAACCAAAATGAAAAGGATTTATTCGAATCAAGTGTCAAACTTATTTTAGCAGCTTACGGAGATACTAAAAGCAGCTCAAATTTAAATTCTTTTCGGTACGAATGCTTTTTGAAAGCTGTAGCAAAGCGTAAAAACGTTAAACTTGAAACTTTGCCTCCCTCTGAAGATGCTGCAATGCAGCATATCAAAAAAGTATATTTTCAAGTTCAAAAGTGGAGAGGATACGAATTGCCAGCAACTGCATGGGGCTGGAATAATGATTTTACACCTATCACTATGAAACAACTTCCAGCTCCAGATAGTGTTTTAAAAATGATATTTTGCGGCTGTCGAACTGGCTGCGGAAAAGCTTGCGGTTGTAGAAGGGTTGGACTTCAATGCACGGAACTTTGTACAAATTGCTGGAATCAGGGCTGCTTAAACGTACCGATATGTCCAGATGTTTATGAAGATGAACCCATTGAATTGAATGAAGATGAGCAAATCAATAAATACGAATAAATATGACAAAGGTAACGATTTTTACAAAAAAACGCTTAATTTTGTGCTTTTTACCCGCCCTTTTGAGTCGCCATTTTATAATTTTGGAAATTTTACTTTAGATTTGTATTCAGCAACCTTGAAAACACATTACTTATAAATTTCATGATTATATACATTTAACATTTTTTTAATTACAATCACTTTTTTACATTTAAAAAAAAATCGGTTTTTTTGTTTTTTTCCAAAATTAGGTAAGAGCACATAAAATAAATAGGTGAACTTTTCCATTTAAGGGTAGAAAAACACTTTCCAAAAGGTTTCAAGTGAATTCATTCTTCGAGAACAACTTTCTAAATAACGCATGTTTTTCGCCTACGTTGCCTCCACTATATATACTTTTCCATATTATATCTTTCTATGTAAGGAAACCCGGCATAACAGGACCACGAAGCGAAATGGGATATGGGGTCGATATCTCGCTTTACAGAGATGCTGCTACGTAATGAAATGTTTCGAAATTATTACTCTTAATGTCTCTAACCCTGCGTGCTGTTATCAATTTTCATATTATTTTTAGCTAAAAGATGTTACAAATTGCTTAAGGAGGTTCAATCATTACTTGTGAGTCAAAAATGAGATTGAAATAAATGTCATTACAGCGATCCCAAAGTATATGCAATATTAGTATAATGAATTGTGGATGCTACTTACGTGCTATATTCTTCGTCAATTACACAGGACCACAAAAAAAATTTTTGGAGAGCAACTGGGACCGCAGTAGACGATTTTTATAGATTTTGGGTAGCTAAAATCGAAACAAGGCCCCATTTTGCTCTAACACGTCAAGATTTTCAAGAAAGTAAGGTTATGTAGGTGAAAAACAGCGATTTTTGGCGGTGTAACAGTGTAATCGACAGTCCGTTACAAAAAAAGTGTGCTAAACAATTTCAACGCGCAAACATAACCTAAAAAAGAAGTTTGCGTGCATGCGCGTGTGTCGCATTGGTTACCGCCGGCGTTAGCGTAACCCAAGCTGTACCGCAAGGAGGTCGCACGGTCGGGTTTACATCTCATTGGGGTGCTTGATTAAAGTGAGTCCCCTTGCCTCTCACTTCTGTATGTGCTTTTGTGTGTGTGTGTGTGTGTGTGTGTGTGTGTGTGTGTGTGTGTGTGTGTGTGTGTGTGTGTGTGTGCGTGTGCGTGAGTGTGTGTCACAGCAGAGATCAGGACCCCATGGTTCATCACTTTCACGGTTTTTAGCGATTCCAAACCCTCTCTTTTGTGTGTGTGCGTGTGTGTGTGTGTGTGTGTGTGTGTGTGTGTGTGTGTGTGTGTGTGTGTGTGTGTGTGTGTGTATGTGTGTGTGTAAATAACATAGAGAAGATCACGAATTTTACTTCAGGTATTTTCATGTTCCAGGACTTGTTCATTCGATGGACTTTCAAAGCTTTTTCTTTGTAACTTTCTAGAGTAATTGTAATCACTCTCTTTCAGTAAACCCCAGCAGTAAAATTACAATTACTCTAGAAAGTCACAAAGAAAAAGCTTTGAAAGTCCATCGAATAAACAAGTCCTGGAACATGAAAATACCTGAAGTAAAATTCGTGATCTTCTCTATGTTATTTACACACACACATACACACACACACGCACGCACGCACGCACACACACACACACACACACACACACACAAAAGAGAGGGCTTGGAATCGCTAAATACCGTGGAAGTGACGAACCATGGAGTCCTGACCTCTGCTGTGACACACACTCACGCACACACACACACACACACACACACAAAAGGGTTTGGAATCGCTAAATACCGTGGAAGTGACGAACCATGGGGTCCTGATCTCTGCTGTGACACACACGCACGCACGCACGCACGCACACACACACACACACACACACACACACACACACACACACACACACACACAAAAGGGTTTGGAGTCGCTAAATACCGTGGAAGTGACGAACCATGGGGTCCTGATCTCTGCTGTGACACACACGCACGCACGCACGCACGCACACACACACACACACACACACACACACAAAAGGGTTTGGAGTCGCTAAATACCGTGGAAGTGACGAACCATGGGGTCCTGATCTCTGCTGTGACACAAACGCACGCACGCACGCACGCACACACACACACACACACACACACACACACACAAAAGGGTTTGGAGTCGCTAAATACCGTGGAAGTGACAAACCATGGGGTCCTGATCTCTGCTGTGACACAAATGCACGCACGCACACACACACACACACACACACACACACACACACACACACACACACACACACACACACACACACACACACAAAGGTTTGCAGTTGCTAAATACCGTGGAAGTGACAAACCATGAGGTCCTGATCTCTGCTGTGACACACACTCGCGCGCGCGCGCGCACACGCACACATACACGAAAGAGAGGATTTGGAGTCGCTATTTACCGTGGAAGTGACGAACCATGGGGTCCTGATCTCTGCTGTGACACACACACGCACGCACGCGCACACACACACACACACACACACACACACACACACACACACACACAAAAGGGTTTGGAGTCGCTAAATACCGTGGAAGTGACAAACCATGGGGTCCTGATCTCTGCTGTGACACACACACGCACACACAAACACACACACACACACACACACACACACAAAAGCACATACAGAAGTGAGAGGCAAGGGGACTCACTTTAATCAAGCACCCCAATGAGATGTAAACCCGACCGTGCGACCTCCTCGCGGTACATCTTGGGTTACGCTAACGCCGGCGGTAACCAATGCGACACACGCGCATGCACGCAAACTTCTTTTTTAGGTCATGTTTGCGCGTTGAAATTGTTTAGCACATTTTTTTTGTAACGGACTGTCGATTACACTGTTACACCGCCAAAAATCGCTGTTTTTCACCTACATAACCTTACTTTCTTGAAAATCCTGACGTGTTAGAGCAAAATGAGGCCTTGTTTCAATTTTAGCTACCCAAAATCTATAAAACTCGTCTACTGCGGTCCCAGTTGCTCTCCGAAAATTTTTTTTTGTGGTCATTATTAGTGTATAGAATATTAACAAACATATACTGGGGTATGAGAGCGTCAACGATTCGGGAATTGCTTATTTTGCCAACATTATAGGTTAGAACTTGTCACTTTGTAACAATAAGCTTTCTATACTCGAAAGCCAACTTAGAGCCTTAATTTTGTAATATGATTTACATAAACACTTTACACAAATAATCGCAAAACTTGAGCAATATTGACCATATAGTTTTTTTGTAATATTATTCAGAAGTTGACCACTTTAGCATGTACTCTTATGGAGAAAGTCTCTCCGAGGTAGATCATCACTGGTTTAGTACACACTTAGCCAACTTTAGGACTTTGAAAACTAGCATTTGATAGATGAAACATCAAGGATTGTGTTAAGACTTTAAAAATCGGACTTTACCATGTGGATTGAAAACTTTATCGTCACAAAGTTCAGGTCCCAGCGTAGAATAAGCGATTCCCGAGTCGTTGAGCTCTCATACCCCGAAATATATTTATTAATATTCTATACATTAATAATTGACGAAGAATATAGCACGTAAGTAGCATCCACAATTCATTACACTAATATTGCATATAATTCGGGATCGCTGTAATGACATTTATTTCAGTCGCACTTTTGACTCACAAGTAATGATTGAACCTCCTTAATACGTTCGCTGTGCTCTCCGCGATTGTGTTGCAGTTCCTTTGATACATTTGTATAAAATAAACAATGATGAAATTCTACTTTTTATTACTCTGAGTACATTTACGTTATTAAACGATCTTTTCTTGTCAATTTAGTAAAGTATCTGTGTAAATATCTATTATTTGTAATAATTTATGTTACCTAAAGTAAACTTATGTATTTCGGGGCACAACGGGGCATTAGTCCACGGGGCATAATGCCTTGTGTTCTTAAAATGTTCTATTTTTTCCATACGCTATATTTTTCCATACAGTAAATACCTATGTTGTGCAATATTGATGCCAAAGATTATTAAATCAAATTTTGATTTTAATTTATATTTTAATAAGAAAAATTTATACTGTAATAAGAAAAGTGTTATTAATAAACAATTATTATTAATTAAAAGTGTAATAATACATTCCTATATATATTGCGTGTTCTAATAAATTACTTTTAAGAAGTTTTTACATTAATGAACAAGTTTTGTGAGGTATCCCATTATGTCACGCATAAAATACATAGTAAGGAAAACTCACGCTTTCAATAAAACAATAATTTGGTCCTTTTAAACTATTCTTTCCCAGTAAAACTTGTGTTTTTTTTTATAGTAAATATTTCAAAAAATATTGTAGTGCAAGACAAAGTTTATTTATTTATTTATTTTTAATATGTTTTAAACTTATTTAAATCTTAGTGTTCTCATTATGTAGTTCCTAGGTTCTAGGTTCTAGGTTCCTAGGTTCCTAGGTTCCTCTACTATAGAGTTTTTACGATACACATTATGGTGTCATAAAAGAGACTTAAAGACTGCATTTTATAACATGTAAAAATATTTATAGTATTAAATTTTGCTCACTACCTATCAGATAGAGCGTGAGACATGTTGTATAATGCGGTATCTGCTTCGGATAATAGCTCGATTTCAAATATACGTATCCATGCATTTTCTGTTCTTTTCTCTATTACTCATTCTTTCTTTCTCGGTTTATACGCGAGCGTGTGTACGTGTGTGCGTGTGAGCACATGCATAAGATTTGTTTCAAATCACTTAGATGGATTGAAAACTTGTTTCATGATGATATCTTTTTATCTGACATTTCCGCAACTTATATGAATTATATAGGGATCATATAACTTATACATTATATTTTTATGTACATTATGTGTTAAATAATTAATTTTTTTATCCCATACGCATTAGGTAAAGTTTTAACGGAAATCTTTTTTAATTGGAAGCTTACTGACCTATGGCTCGTGAGTAGAACACTATTGTACAAATAGATATTGTGCTAACAAAATATTTTGTTCAAGACATTATCATTAAGGAAAGTATTATATAACAGATTGTAAGTATGAATCAACTTTGCGCTATTACTACTAACGCAATATATTGCTATATATACTTGATAAGTAAGTCAACAAATTTATACAAGATACGTTATGTAATATTTTTATTGGTGTAACTCTTTACAATCTTTACACATTTCAATTCCTAGTATTGAGATCTGATTTTCGAAGATTATTTTGTGTGTCTACGTATTAGCGAGTAAATACCTAAAGTAATTTGTGTTTTTTTATCTTATCTCTATTTTATTTTTTATTAAAATTGAAATTAATAATATTGAATTAATAATATTGAATAATGTTTAAAGGAATAAATTGTAAATTATTTTGAATAAGCAAACACACAAAAAGATATTAAATACATATTGTTATTAAAATTCTGCTACAATAATATTTAATAAGTAGGTATTTACTGTAAGTATTTAACGTACAGTACCTATAAATGTTTAACGTAGTATAAATATTCGTAAATACATTTGTTAAATACGTATAAATATTAATTAAACTTTAATAATGCAAATAATGATTGATATTGTTCTCGACATGTCTCAATACAAAATTATCGATTAGTACTAATGTATTTAAATTTAAAATTCACGATTTAAGATATACAAATATGTATACTATACACATGTTTCGATGACTAATACCACTTTAATAATTTGTGGAAACAGCATTGCTTAAAAATATCGTAATAGATTTTTATCTGTGATTGTATCTTAACTTTTATCAAACGCTCTCATGCGGAATTTATTAACTGTCAAACATACAAAATTCGTTATCCATAATACTAGACAAAAATATCCCGGAAATTACCATACAAGCTCCTACTGATGCGCAAAATCTGTTAACGTGGATGGTAATCCTTGTAAATGATAAGAGGGAGTTACAAAGCTGGGTTTTCGTTTAGCCGATTACAAGCTTTGGCGCTACTACAAGAAAACGGGTTAGCTCTATAGGCAACCTTTAAAATTAAATGCGCGTCGGAAAAAGAACAAAAATCCATCCATGTGTGCTGAAAACAGAAAATAGGCTGTTTATCCAAATGGGGTTACGAGGTCGCATCTATTGCTTCTTTGATCCATTTGGTCCGAACTTATTTAATTATTAAAATATTTTTCTCGCAGTCCAGTTAAAAAAATTAGATATTGATTTCATATATGTTATTAATCTGCCTATTTTCCATGATCTTGAAATATTAGCAACTAGAGTTTTGGTTGAGATTTTGCTTCCTCATAGAGGAAGCTTTATTTTCGTGAAAAAATTGTTTTTGAGTTATCTTTGAAAAAGTGTTTAGAATGTTCTAAAACGTCGAAAAATCACTTTTGAACAAAATGTTTGTGTGTGTGTGTGTATCCTTTTTTTTGTTTATGGTATAACTTTCGTAATTTTTGAGATATCGGGATGCATTTTTTTTTAATCGATAGAGTACCATGTAAAGAAGGTTGGGATTGAATTTGGCGATAATCGGTAAAGCGGTTTTTTAAAAATAAAATTTAGAATTTTGGTAGAAATGTTTGTGGTTGTTCTAACTCCCGCAAATTTGGAGATATCGATCTATTTCTAATTCCATTATATTTTTCAGTCTTTTCTACCTCTATTTCATATATAATTCTTTAAGATTTGGTTGATTAGATTCAGCTTTATACGCGAACAGATATTAGTATAACAGATATTAACCGCAATAAAGCTCATTATCACAATAAAAAAAAGTGTGCAAGTAGAAACTTGCACATTGCTTACTTATAGTTTTTAAGTGTGCAAGTTAGAAACCTTCGTAGAAGGTTCGTTCAAGTAGAAGCTTACAAAGCTTCCTCTATGAGGAAGCTAAAACAAATAAATACTAATAATAAATTATGCATCGAATAAAATACCAGCTTCCTCATAAAGGAGCTTTGTGAGCGAAGGTTTCTACTTGCACACTTAAAAACTATAAGTAAGCAATGTGCAGGTTTCTACTTGAACACTTAAAAACTATAAAAAAGCAATGCGCAAGTTTCTACTTGCATACTTAAAAACTATTGGGAAGCAATGTGCAAGTTTTTTTAATTTTTTTTTTAAACATTATCGAGAAAAGACAGAAAATCTGAAAAACGTAAAAATATTACATATTTGTATATTTTAAAGATAAAGATAATTTTTTTGACAAATTGTAAAATATTTGAATTATATATATAATTGACGTATACCTGTGGGATATGTTACATTATTATGATATTTCTTTATAATAAAATTAAAATTTAAAGTCACAAAATACATATTCAACAATATATGAAAACAAGTTACTTTTCTAAACACAACATATAAAATAAAAGAATAAGAAATATGCACTATTGGAAAATTTTTGTAGTTTTGTTAAAAAAGGTCTTTGTTAAAATTTTTGTGTAAAATTATCAACACATACATGTGTAGATTTAACATATGCCTGCTATGTTAATCGAACTTAACAAATTTAAAATGTAAAATTATTAAAATAATTGAAAAAATATGTTAAAGTAACACAATTTGAATGTATTTATTAATGTGTTAAAATTTACAGAAAAAGAATATTGATTTTACTCTATAACAGAAATGGGAATAAAAATTTACAAAAAAAGAATATTGATTTTATCTTATAATTTTAACTTCAACATAAAAGTTATGTTAATTGTACACATAATTAACCTCAAATTACGATCAGAATTACATTTTCTTTCTGTTAAAATATTTTAACATAGTATCGGTGTTACCATTTAATCCATATTATGTTAAAGTAACACAAAAATTTGAGTGGACCGTTTGGGACATGTAATTATGTTATATTTAACACAAATTTTCCAACAATGTGTGTGCATGCGTGCGTGTGTGAGTTACCTTCAGCAAATTGTACTATTATTAATATTTATCTGATGTAACCGAAAAATTAATTATAATGCAATGCTACATCATAATCTATCAAGGAAGATTGAAGTTGACAAATAAAATACACTATAGTTCCTCTATCCACTGGGACTGGGAGATGGGCAAATGCCAAAACTGCAACATGTCCACGCGGTCTATTTTGTCCGTAAGGTATAAGTCCATTTTTGTATCTTCTTCTTATTATTTTATTTCCGTCCCGAAACTGCCTACGATGAAATCGCGAGCTTATTCGTTCGTAAACCATTATTCCTTGAGAATGTTTCGACGTTCTTGAACATAAATCACTTTGAAATATCGACAGAGGAAAAATGTAGGTATTTTGTAATGTTTTGCAGAATTTGTATAGCCGTAAATTGTAAGTACTATCTTTCTTTGTGAGAGTAAATTTAATGAACTTATAGAGAGAGACGTACGCTGTTAAATATCAAAGGATGAAATTTAAACCAATACTTTGAGCTAGATAATATTTTGTTATTTTTAACCACCATTTGTGACGAAGTTTATTATTTTAACATAAAATAGAGTATTGTTTTAACTCCATTGGTTTAGTTAAATTAACATTGTTTTAGTTAAATTAACGACATATTGAGGAGCAGTGGCGACCTATAGAGGAATGTTTAAAAGTGACTCAGATTAAGTCATTGAGCGTGATAATTTGACACTATTTTAAACAGTATAGCATCTATAAAAACGTAAGCATCAAAAACGCATATTGTGGCATATCAAGACATATGCCAAAATTTGCACATTTGCACTTGATCTCAATGGAAATTAAATTTACATTTTTATATTTGATTAAAACTCACTGTTTTTGTAATACTTATTAAGAGTCAATATGTCATCGATATTCTGTGCACAGTTATACGTATACCAACCCACAATTAGGAATAGGATTAGTCTCAACTTAAACGAAGATAAGAGAAGGAAAGATAATGTGTCACTTACGTAGGTTAACGCCGCAAACGCAAATAGCACTTTCGTAACTGACTATCTCGAGCGACAGACCGGCAATTGTTTATAAAAAAAACTGCACCGCGCGAACTTTTTCCTCGTAATATATGCCAGCGACTGCGCGACGCGCGCGATTAATGTGGATGGTGCGCGGGGGATCAGTTCGTGAGTGAAGTCCTATGAGCCGAGATCGATGTCGAAGGCGACTGTCGTAAGATTGAGCTCGCGTTTGTTGAGAGAATCTTAAGTAAGCGGAAAAGAATACGGGATGTCCCCAGCGAGATTTTTGTCTGGCGAGCGCGCTCCGTGCCTAATAAGCGCGCGGATGCTTGCCGCATTCACGTGACTCGCGTTTTCATTAATAAGACGAATGCGGCACGTATTGGATATTATCAGATGCCTTCTAAGACGTGCTAACGACACTCTGACTTTTATCGCGATAAGCTTTATGAGCGGCTAGCGGCTAACGATGTACAAATGAAACGGAGATATATTAAACCAACACAACCAAGGATATAATCAGCGGACCAACTCAAAAGCATTCAAAGGCTCGCCGGGTACATTTATGTCCGTTGCAGATCTTGGTGCTCTCGTGCATTAACCGGCACTGTCAGAATTATACGAATTTTCATATGTCTGAATGTATAAGGATTCCATATCTTTGAAGCTCATCGAGTTATACTTTATAAAGTAAAACTCGGTAGAAAATAATCTATATAAATACTTATCTTTTTTACAAAACGGTACAAAAAGGGCGCCAAATGTATGCGCCTGTCTACCTACAAAAAGTATAATATCAGAAACTGGCACTAAGTAGAAATAAATCTTTGGAAAAAACTGTTGTATATTTAAAAAAAAATTTAATCAAAAATTTAAAAATATTTAATGCAAAAGACGCTGCTACATCAAATAACTTAAATATATGATATATTAATATTATTTATAATGTATTTAATACATAATATTAATATATAATATAAATAATAATAATAATATATAATATTAAATTAAATCATATTATGTCTATCCCATACACTCTCTAAAAGTCAAAGAGCGAAATATAACTCAAAACGAGTGAAATGCAAGTGTAACAAAAAGTGACAATTGAGCCTGTGCACTTCGAGCTATTTGCCTACTTTATAAAGAAAGAGTAAAATTGCGTTCTATATATAAGTTGGAATGAAATCGCACTCCATTTGAGTGAAAGGGCACTCTTTTCGAGTGCAGTAGATCACTGTTTATTAGGAGTGAATTATGTCATTCTACAATTTTGAGTGGAAAATTTTACTCTGTTAGAGTAATTTATCAGTCGATCTTAAATCGTAATTCACTATAGCTTTAGAGTGAGATCGTGTCACTCCGGCTAGAGTAGCCACTCTAAAAATTTGAATAAAAAATTCACCCTCCAGCGAGAAATGACACATCGAATCGACGTCTAATTGACGTCGAAAACGTATATCAAAAAGTAATTGAAACATTCATCGATTTCGATTGATTTATGGCACACCTTTCGATGACTTCTTGACTCAGAATAAATCGATTTCGACTCGATATTGATTATTATTTCCTTACTGCAGATAATCCGCAATTAAATATTACATGGTTAATATCTTGCATTGGGTTGCCGCAAGGGCAGCGTTCGGCTGATGACAAAGAACGAGACGTCTGTCGTAGCGTGGACATAAAGTAAAGCATACATAGAAAAACGTAAGATGTAAAAGACTATACAATATATAGCCTTTCGCGACTTACGTTTTTCTCTACCTTATTTTAATCTATCAACAGTCTTCCGAAGTTCCGATCACGGACTTTATATCCATTGGACTTATTTTTTATTTTGATAAATGTAAATACAAATATCTTATTGTATTAATATTTAATATTAATAATTTAATTAGTTGCTTAATTTAACTTCTTGTTTAATAAATGAGAGGATGTAGTACTAAAAATGTACTTATTATATAATATTTTAATTTTCAAAATTGTCAAATTACAAACAGGAATTTTGTTGTGACTCTTACAGTTATAAAGTATAACTATTTAATAGAAATGGAAGCCTAAAAAGATTAATATTGTAACGCAATTATTATAATGCTCAAATCATAAAATATTTACATTATCCATGTCTGCCAATTGCATTCTATATAATGGCAATGTTATTATATATTTGACAGGCAAATCAAAATAGCTTCAAATCGATATCAAAATGATGAAATATCGATGTCTTAACAGAAAATACATAATTTGCTTGTTTACAGTCTGGCGCGATGAATGTATGTCACAAATAATCTGTTCTTTTAAAAAATGTCATAAAGCACAAACATCGAAATAAGCTTCTTTCGAGCATTATTTCGATATGATGTAATATCGATGATTTCGACGTCAATTAGACGTCGATTCGATGGGTCATTTCTCGCTGGGTCCTACCTTATGAGTGCCCGCATTTTCTTAAATTAGAGTGACAACACTCTCTTTTGGAATGATTATCGCAATCACTCTAATATATTAGTGGCGCGAAACCACTCTATGAAATTTAGAGAGCATACATATACATTTTAATTGTTTTCTAATATTTTCAGGTATAGAAGCGTCAAGTTTTTTTGCATTAATTTTTTTTTATTTTTGATTAATTTTTTTTTTAAATACACAACAGCTTTTTTTCAAAAATTAAAACATACACAACAGAGCTTCTTTCCAAAGATTTATTCCTATTTGATGCCATTTTCTGATATCATACTTTTTGTAGATAGTCAGGCGTTATATTTGGCGTTTTTGTACCTTTTTTGAAAAGTTAAGTTTTAATAAATATGCCTTTTTAAAAGTATATTACAATTATAATGTGTATGTATGTGTGCATTAACTCATAAAGCTATTGCAAGTTGCGTTTTACTTCAACGCTTTTTGTTAATTATATAATATGTATAAGTTGTAAAATATAACTATTTTAAAACTAATAAAACTATGCTTTATTAATAACACAGTTTAATTTATTTATCTTTTGTTCAAATCTTTCGTACAACTTGTTGAATTTTATTTAATTGTCCTTTTCTTTCTTATATAAACCAACTTTTTGTTCTTTGTCTCCTCATACGTGCTTTGACTGTTATTAACACAGTGGCAGCTTACAATATGTTTTAAAAGCAGCACATATCACGATTTTCACATATGTACCTGAATTTTTAATTCTCATCTCTTATCTAAAATGTACACATCACCTTTAATTTAATTTTTGTACTATTACAATTTTAATTTTTGACATCACATGGAGAAACTTTTCTTTTTATGCGTTAGACTGCGAATAATGCGTTTGCGTACCTTTGTAATTTATAATTTTTAATCGCCATTGATTTGTTCGAAATTACACTGAGAATGGTCTGAATACAGACTGAACGTTTGTAATTTGTATTAAATACATACATATGTGAATATCGACACTAACACTTAGTTGTGGCACTAAGCTCTTTAATTTCATTATTGATTTTACTAATGAGTACTGTCAATCTATCTTGCTAGTATCGATAAGAAACGATACGTAATGCTTGGCTAATTTCAACATGCAATCGCTTGTATATCTATGTGGTAGAGATGTTGAACAAAATTTTTACGCATTTAGTCAATTCCTATTTCAAACAGTACAATATTGTAATATTTCAAAAATTCTATAATTTATATACTTAAAGTATATTTTTACCACCTTTACATCTTTTTAATTTATTTTTACATTTATATTATTATACTTTTAAATATTGATTAATCATTAACTATTTCACATTTTTATCAAATTTGATAATAGCAAGCATACTTAACAATGTTCGAAACATGACCTCTTGAAGATAAAAACAAAATCTTGAAATATATTTTGAATTTATCAATACCTCAATTAAATTATCGACATCATTATCTTGATCATTGAGAAGATATGATTAATGAGTAATATATTATACTTACACTTTCTTTTAGATAAGGCTAAACATATAGGTACATATAGGTTTTACATGATAAAAAAGATGCTTTCTTACAATTGGAGGGGTAAAAGTCATAGTGGTGTAAGTCAATTTTTTTTAAATTTTTTCTCGCGTGCATAGATGCAATCTATACAATATATAAATTGCATCTATGCACACGAAAAAATATGTTTAAAAATTTGACTTACACCACTGTGGTTTTTATCCCTCCAATTATGAAATTTGTATAGAAATAATATTATATGGAATTAATATATTATTGTGTGACACGCTATTAACCCTCGGTTGTCACACAGGGTCAAAGTGACTCCAGACTATTTTTTTTTATTAAAGTAACATATTTTAAGAGCATACTATGCAAAATTTTCAGCAAGAAACATTGAAAAATGAAAGTTATAATTTTTTTTTGGAATTTACATTTTTTAAGAATTTTTTTTAACATAATGCCACTTAATAAATTAATTTTTTATAATGAGAATACATTCTACAATGTTTATATTCAATTCTAAAATTTTTTGCAATTCACTTAAACTGTTACAGTTTTTAAACAGCAGCTGCTTAAAAATTGATTGGGGTCAAATTGATTCCGATGCCGTGTGACAAACGTATTAAAAAAAAAAGTGACAACCAAGAGTTAACAATAAAAATAAAAATAAAATTATATAAATAGTAATTGTATTTTATCTAAGTAATCTTAATTTTATAACTAAAATATTTTTATTAATCTTTTCTATAAATGTATGCCATTTTTACATGCACTTTTTTACTTATATAAGAAGTCGTAGAAATTTATGATATATTGTTATATACATTAGTTTACATATTTAATGCATTTAATACAAAAAAATATATATTTTTTGACGTGTGTTATCTATACCGAGTTCGCTTTATTATGTATAATGCAATATATATATATATATATATATATATATATATATATATATATATATATATATATATATATATATATGTGTGTATATATATATATATATATATATATATATATATATATATATATATATAGTATCAAATAGGTAGTTTGCATGCATTATTATATTAGCTATCATAATTTCTATTGGAAAATATATATTGTAGAATTATTATAAATATTATTATAAAAAACAAAATAGAAAAAGAAAGCGAAGAAAGCAGAATCGGAATTTGCGGAACGTAATGCGTAAGCGTTGATAACATTTCATGCGCTGCAAATAATAAAAAGCTGATAATATCGTTTGAGTGGAAAGGCCATGTGAACGGAATATCGATATACCTGCTAATTCTCACGTAGCGATAATATTTTACGATATCGATCTTGTAATCGCACGCACGATAACTTTTATCATTGTACTAGAGATGTCAAAGGATAATGTTATCTTCCATTATTATACGTATAGTATCTAATGACCGGATGCCGATTCGAGTATCAGTAATTATTAGTTGTACTTTGTCTTATATGTATAGTCTTTTATTTAATTTGTTAAGAGATGGATGCACCAGGAAATTACTTATACCAAATTTTTCTGAGCAATTAATCAATGTACTTGGTACTCGCATTGCGCATTAACTTTTAAGATAAGACTTTATGATAAAAGGTTGTTAGTTATATCGTTTATTATATATATGTCTTTATTTTACTGTAATAAACTTTAAACATTAATAATTATTTAATAGTAAGATGCAAATACAAAAGTATTTTAGAACAAATCGATTACTGCTTAAAATTTGTTGATTTAATTTACACGACAATGTCCTTACTTGATAAAGAATATAGTAATATAAATAGTATGAGGATACCTGTTACGTGTAAGCAAAATAAATAATGGCTTTATTATTTTTTCTCTTTTAAGCATGTACGCAAAGTGTCTCATTATGGCTACGGTCAACGTGACGCTACAAATGCTTTAGAGCGTTCTTCTTCTCTTTTTTTCTTCATTGAAAGAAAAGAGAAGAAGAATGCTTCGAAGCATTTGTAGCGTCACGTTGACCGTAGCCTATATTAATCTTTAACAACATATTCTTTATCAAATGTAACTTTCGGATAGCAAAAGTTGTATTACGTTTCTGGAATACATTTATTAATTATTTTAAAACAAATTTTTAATTTTTAATTTCTAACTATAATTTATCTTACAATTAATATTAATTTATCCTAATCTTGCATTCATAATCATACGAGCATTGTAATAGACCCTCCATATACTTCATGTGTATAATATTATGAGCACATACAAACAGATACACAGGTTACACTGATAAACATACATACACGTACACCAATAAAACAATTATTCTCTGACTATGTTCAATTAACGCAATATGCAACATCATAACAACACTAATATTTATTATTGCAAATCAGTAGACACGGATTTATCTTAAAAAAAAAAAAAAAGTTAAGATACAAATAACTTTTTACTTAATAATGAAAAATGAGGCGTTCTGTTTTTTTTGTAAATATAAGTGCAAATAAATTATAATACTTTAATCTGCATTTAACTTCAAACAGAAGTTGCTTTACTTAACGGAATGTTGTAATTCCACAAAGTTAGTTATCTAAATATTTTATATTAATAATTTCAGTAAATTGTGGTAACAAATGATAACTATTCTCCAACATTTTGCAAGAACATTTCTTTTCAATTTACTTAAAATCTGCATTTAATTCCTTATACTCATATATCACTGTTAATATCCTATATAAGCGCATAATATTTTCGATAATAGGAAGCTATATGTTTTATATAGCATTGTATATAGCTTTTATTTAAATAAATATTCTTGAAAAGTGAGGTAAGTTATTTAACTGAAGAACTTTATAAAAGACTTTTTACCGTACTGAAATCATCTTCGTAGTTTCAAAAAGTTTGTACATTTTATTCCGTTTTGTTCATCTTCACCGAGTGGTTGATTTAATATCTGTAATATTAGTTACGGAGCTTTCTTTCTAATTACAGTCTTCCATTACATTCTCACTTTTAATTATTCTATAGAAATATGTTTGGCATAGTATTTTAGAAGGACAAGTATCCGGGTAAAAAAGATAAATTTTCTATCCTGCTTTTATCAACTTTGTAAGATATTAATTACTGTATAATTACTGTATTAAAATGTGAAAGTATAACAAGATAGGTCGCTACGTACAATATTGCCTTCGTAACATGCACTTGGATTAGTATTTTTGCCACTTTGTTGCTATAAATCCAATTTTATCTGTTGTCAGTTTTCGGAAACAGCCACATTCAAGCACTTTTATGATTTCTATATAATTTTCTTTATCCTATATCCAGATAAACAGATATAAAAGATTAAAGCAAAAACAATGTGACTTTATATATAAACTTACATTCTTATGTTTTAATAAAGCGTTTGTGCAATTAATTTCTGGGTTACTAGTATAGGTAGATAATAAGATAAAATTTTATATTTTTATTTAAACATATAATATATATGTATATAAAGTATTTATCAAAATACTTATAATTAATTATATAGAGTATTCCAAGTCAATAAAACTTCAGGATCTTATAGGTCATAGGAAATTGAATTTGGAGCAAAAAAAGTTCCTATAAATATAGGTTTGGGAATGTTTCGTTAAAAAGTTATAGCTTAAAAACTTTGGAAAAGCACGTTTTTTGATGACTTCTAAAAATAACTTTAAAATCCTTCATTTATTTGAAAAAAGTTACGAAATAAATCTGATGGATAATTTAATTACAACCTAAATTACACCAATTTTATTTATTTTTGATAAAGCGTTCAAAAGAAAATAAACTCAAGACAACGAAAAAAGCAGAAATAGATATAATAATATATTTAAATTTATTTATAAATAAATTTGTATAAAACAAATTACTTTAATTTGTTAATTTTGAACTATGTCGATGTTTCATAGACATATACACATATATATGTTTAAGATTTTATAATATTCAATTTTTTAAAACTGCAATTTTATTGTTATCCGAGTTTAATTATCCATATGTAAATAATAACTATACACACAGAAAAATATCACTCTACAGCCAAAAGAAAAGTAATTACTTATTTTATTTTATTAGTTTTAAGGTTATTGGGCTAGTACCATATGAGTCGATATAAGGTCTAAATTTTGTTTTAAGAAAAACCCTTTTTATGCATATATTCTAAACACTTGTATAATTACTAGTTTTAAAATGTAACTTTTCATTCGATAATGTATCAATTCATCTACTGATAAATGTAAACAGTTTAAGGGGCCACATCTACCTAGAGGCCCGAAAAATAGGTCGAAATTTAGAAAATTTTTTTTCAGAAACGATTAGTGGGAATGGAACGAATTTTTTTTGTACTTAAAGATACATGTTTTGAGAGCTTCAAAAAAAATTTTTATTAAAAAATGTTTGAAAACAAAAAAGTTATGGCCGCCGGCAGATGATGAGTTTTTTTTCGACACGTTCCGCGGTGGACACTGTCCAGTTGAAACGGTAGAATCTGAAAGAAAAAAACCAAAGGGGTTATTCAAGTTAACAATAAAAACGAGTCGTCGACGATCGCCGATTTTTAAAATCGATTTTTTAAACAAAATGGCAACGAATTGAAACTCAGGTATGTCTCACAGATTTTCCAAATCTGTGAGACATACCTGAGTTTCAATTCGTTGCCATTTTGTTTAAAAAATCGATTTTAAAAATCGGCGATCGTCAACGACTCGTCTTTATTGTTAACTTGAATAACCCCTTTGGTTTTTTTATTTCAGATCGACCGTTTCAACTGGACAGTGTCCACCGCCGAAAAAAACATCATCATCTGCCGGCGGCCATAACTTTTTTGTTTTTAAACATTTTTTAATAAAAATTTTTTTTGAAGCTCTCAAAACATGTATCTTTAAGTACAAAAAAAATTCGTTCCATTCCCACTAATCGTTTCTGAAAAAAAATTTTCTGAATTTCGACCTATTTTTCGGGCCTCTAGGTAGATGTGGCCCCTTAAGATTTGACTTCAGTTGACATTCGTACAAGAGAAATGTCGGAAATGTAGCGACATTGCATCTCTTCGCTGTAGGCAGCTATCATGCCAGTGCCATGTGTTTGAGTGAGGTTATGTATTGTGTTTATATTGAAAAATAATAAAAGGTAACAAACAATTTGATAACGGAAGATTTGCTTGCAAAAGAATAGTGCTGTGGAAAGAAAACACTACACGGCGCGGCGTTGCCACATGGTCACATCGCGTACAGCTGATCGAAAGGCCGACAAGAAACGCGACGATTCATCAACTTTTGATTGAATTTTTGGCCATATTACACGTCAACGTCGTTTTGTCTTATACTTAACAAGTGCTAGAAAAATCAAATAATGTTATTTTCAGTTTTTTGAACTTGTTTCTTTACAGGTAGTGAGTGAAATCCTCGAAAAATGTATGTTTCCGGTATAATTTCCCGTAAAACCTATGTTAAAAATGCCAACTTTGAGATTTAATATCTCAAAAACTAGACGTCAGATCTTCTTAAAATTGCAAATTTAAGTGTATTTAGGTTTTCTTTATAACATATTTTTTAATCAGATTTTTTTCTTTGACATGCTCTGATGGCCCAATAACCTTAAGTAATAGTTTTCTTCAACAAAGAATATTTTCTTAATAACAGTTTTAAGATATACATATATACATATATCTTGGCACAAGTCTTAGAAAAGCTCATCATTTTGTGCTCAAAACAAGAATTTATTCTCCTTTTAAAAATATATATTATTTTATTTTAAGTATATGCTTCTCTTCCGTAGATTCTATATATAGAGTGTCTCATTTTAAAAAACGCACCGCAATAATTCTTTAATAAAGCATTTTTAGCAAAAATGTTTCAGACAAAAGTTGTACAGTTTCGAGGGATACATAAAATGGTGTCATTAGTTAATACTTTTATGCACAGAATAATGAGACAAATCAATCGGTATGAAAAAAAAGACATAGTTTCTTTTAAGAAAAAGTATGCAGATGCATGTTGCAAATTACATTTTTTTTTAAAGGAACTATGTCTTTTTTTCATACCAATTGATTTGTCTCATTATTCTGTGCATAAAAGTATTAAGGTAACATTACCGAAAACTTAATGTTTTACAAGATATTTTGTATTTTATGTCAAAATATTAGAACTTTCAAGCCTAATAATTCCAAAAGTTCTTAATGAAAAAATACTTTATTATAGTGTTTTGAAAAGCTGTCGGGATTAGCTACAAGAAAATGCATTGAAAAATAGGGGTTTGTATTTAAGAAATTAAAGGTGACTTTCACGTGATCTTCAAACGCCTATCCAAGGTCAAACTAATGACACCATCTTATGTGCCTCTCGAAACCGTACAACTTTTTTCTGAAACATTTTTGCTGAAAATGCTTCGTTGAAGAATTATCAAGATGCGCTTTTTAAAATAGGACATCCTGTATATAAGTAAGTAACCAAATTCTTGTATTAATTAAATATTGTTGTTTAAAGAATTAGACTTGCTAAGATCAAGAATATGTTTTGAGTAAATAATGCTTGTGATGACTTTATGGTAGATTTGCGATTATACAAACTTATCAAATATTATATTTAAAACAAGTAATATTTACTTGCAGGTAGTATGTGATTTTCTGTGTGTATTGTAGTAAAAAACAAAGTTTCATGGCAATATATAATATTATTGCGTTTATTTACTCTTATTTGTTATTATGTGTATGATCGAAAAATTTATACTCATAATCGATAATATCGATATTCTTTATAATTATTTCCGGACTCTCGAGACTTCATTGATATAGTTACCATAATATGATGATTGATTCAAGGATTGATTGATGGTTTTTATTTCAATATAGGCTCTTATTTTTTTATTTATTCAACTAATACATATATTTGCTTTTGAATAAATTTTTTTAAATAATATAAATTGTACATATAGAGGATAAATTCTCCAAATATGAACCAGCAGGATATATGGTATAGACTGCCGTTGTTTTTAAAAACCTACTGTAGCTAACAAAGAAACTAGCCGCAGATGATACTTTGCAGTCGCACCGCCACGCGCCGCCGCCATCCCGTCAATCAATCGCAACAAAGTTGCTCGCGCACACGTGTACTTTATAAGTGGCAAACATTTTGTGATTTTGTCCGTACTTGATGTAAATTTTTGTAAGTTTTTAATACAAAAAAATATTATTTTATGTTAGCATTGTTTTATAAATCAGGCGGTCCATATTATAATATCTGTTTTCAAATTTTTAAATTATATAAAAGTACGTTTTTGTTTGGTTTTTTGTTTCTTTGTAAAAAAAATTTAATATTTTTATGTTACTTGACAATTATAAAACTGATTAAAATAAACAAGGCTGATTATATACATTACAGTTTTTAATAAAAATTTATTTTAAAAAATCTTATGGTAATCATTCATATTTGAGAAAATTTCTATGTAATTTTTTATAATAATTGTTATTTAAACACAAATAATGAAAACGTTTACGATGTAAAAAATAACAATTAAATCTCTGTTACAATTGTTTTTATATATAATTTTGAAATATAAACTATCAGCTGCACTCTCAAAATGTTTTGTTCAAGAGTTCTACATTACCAAACGTCAATCTATATTATTTGATGTTTTCGATGTATGTAACAAATAAAATTTGAACGATATCATCGACGAGATGCTATCAAATACTAACAAATTTTTGTGATTATTAATAGGGCCCTAGAAGTTCGATAATTGAATCGTATCAATATTATCAACTGCGTGTAAATAAATTAAAATGTATAAAAGGCTCTCTTGATTAAATCACACTGGAAAAAATGATTAAATGAATTTAGAACAAATTATATCTGATCAGATCTATTTTTATATGTAATTAGATCTGATTAGATCTGATTAGATATGGGATATAGCTAAACAGATCCAAATAGATCTAGTTGGACTATCGTACGCATATATAATAGGTCCAACCAGATCTATTTAGATCTATTTGGAATCCCAGAAAAAATGATTATTTCAAATCAGATTAAATTATATCTGATCAGATCTATTTTTACATCTCATTAGATCTGACTACATATGGGATATCCGAACAGATCTAAATAGATCTGGTTAGACTTATTCTACGCATATATAATAGATCCAACCATTGCAGATCCTATTTAGATCCGTTCGTAATGCTATATGGGATACCGGTATTTTCTTGTATTATATTGTTTTGTATATACAAATTTTATATTAATATTAGTATTAATATTAATATTAATATTATTATATTAATTAATAATAATTAGCGTTAGTTAATATTAATTAATATTATTAATATTTATTATAAAAATTTTGTTTTTGGATTTTGTTTTTAATGTTTTTAATGTTTGCCAGTTAATAGATCATTGCAAGGTTTTTGAATACTTTAAAGATGTGTTATAAAGTACAGGTAAGAAGGAAGCGTCAGAGTCAGAGAATCACCACTAGCCTGTTCGATCATTGGAGTCAAGCAACGAGGTACGGCTACTACTTGGCTGGGTGACCGCTGCAACGTATATTAAGAAACAGAATTAAAAAAGCGGTTTTTTTATCTTTCCTAAAGAAAGTAAAAAAACGTTTTTAAACCGGTTATGAAACGTTTTAAACAAACATTTTTTAAACGATTCTGAAACGAATATGTGCTACCTGGGATCTCACCCAGATCAGCATAGATCTGATTAGATATAGACAAAATGCAATCTGATCATAATTGTGATCTAATTTGATCTAAGCATATATGATCATTTTTTCCCGGGCAGATAAATGAAAAGAAGCAATAAAAGCCAGGCGCGGTAATTGATGCGTAATAATTTGTATTCTCAGTTAATACTTAAATTAGAGGGCGTTTCAATCCTTTTCACCTTCAGCACAATATTAATAAGTTAAACGCGAATTACGTAAGTCGAGGTTTAACACAGTCAAATTTGATAAAATAATGAATAAAACAAATATATACGAGTAGTCAATTAGTTGATGCGGCCTCTCATAACGCAGAATGTATTGGTTGTTTTTCTTTTAATCTTTTGACTGTTTAATAGATTTGTTATTGTCTCGATATTACGTTGTTGAAACAGGTGCTTGATTACCCGTTATTATAAAATATAAACATGTAAGGTAAATGTACCAATGCCTGGATAGTCAGTGAACACGTATCTGTCTGGATACCTTTATTATTTTAGTCTTTAAATAAGTATAACACGAATTAACGTTTGGATACTATAACTAAAGTTTCAAAAGAAAAATCTTTGATTTTAATTCGCGTTATATGTATATTTAAAGACTAAAATGAATAAGGTGTCCAGAAAGACGTGTCCACTGACTGTCCAGGAATTGATACACTTACTTACTGTAATTATATTATAATCAGTGCGACATTGTCAATATTTATTTTTTTAATTTCTCTGTTAGTTACATCTCATACTTTTTTACTTTATTTTTTGCTTACAATTTTATACCATGATGTACTACATGTGTTACTCCATATACGATTATACAGGTATTTTTTAATTAACGCTAAGAACTTGACTCGACCGACCAATGTCTCGTTTCCTTCCTGGCTTTCCAACCTGGGAGTATCGTTTCGAAGATACTTGGTTTGCGTCGGAGCATACCTACACTTGCTGGGCTTCTGCGTTATGAGAGACTGCATCATTAATTGACTACCCGTATAATCGTCTTATTTATTATTTTATCAAATTTTGTTGCGTTAAACCTCGACTTACGTAATTCGCGTTTAACTTATTAATTAATATTGTGCTGAAAGTGACTAAAAAAAGGATCAAAACGCTCTCTAATTTTATGTTTTACCTATGTGAACCTGGCACCCGACTTCGAAAAATTAATTTTTTTTACGGAAAACGTTAGCATTTTGTTTGTAGTTGTTTGTAGTAACAAAAATTTCGTTTGTAGTTCAATACATTAAAAGTTATAAACATTTAAAAATGACTCGCACCCCACTTTGAGATATCTCAAATCCGCTTGCGCCATATTCTTCAGAATCGTTTGTAGTTGTTTGTAGTGCTTTTCTTTTTGTTTGTAGTTGCACCGTTTTAAAAGTTACAACAATTTAAAAAAATAATAAAAACCTAACTTTGCCAATTTTTGAGATATCTCAAATCCGCTTGCGCCATCTTCTTCAGAATCGTTTGTAGTTGATTGTAGTGCTTTTCTTTTTGTTTGTAGTTGCACCGTTCAAAGTTATTAAATTTTTGCAATAAACAAAAAGTGTAACTTTGCCAATTTTTTAGATATCTCAAATCCGCTTGCGCCATCTTCTTCAGAATCGTTTGTAGTTGTTTGAAGTGCTTTTCTTTTCGTTTGTAGTTGCACCGTTCAAAAGTTATTATATTTTTGCAATAAACAAAAAATGTAACTCTGCCAATTTTTGAGATATCTCAAATCCGCTTGCGCCATCTTCTTCAGAATCGTTTGTAGTTGATTGTAGTGCTTTTCTTTTTGTTTGTAGTTCAACCGTTTAAAAGTTATTATATTTTTGCAATAAACAAAAAATGTAACTCTGCCAATTTTTGAGATATCTCAAATCCGCTTGCGCCATCTTCTTTAGAATCGTTTGTAGTTGATTGTAGTGCTTTTCTTTTTGTTTGTAGTTGAACCGTTCAAAAGTTATTAAATTTTTGCAATAAACAAAAAGTGTAACTTTGTCAATTTTTGAGATATCTCAAATCCGCTTGCGCCATCTTCTTTAGAATCGTTTGTAGTTGATTGTAGTGCTTTTCTTTTTGTTTGTAGTTGAAACCGTTCAAAAGTTATTATATTTTTGCAATAAACAAAAAATGTAACTCGGCCCAATTTTTAGATATCTCAAATCCGCTTGCGCCATCTTCTTTAGAATCGTTTGTAGTTGATTGTAGTGCTTTTCTTTTTGTTTGTAGTTGAACCGTTCAAAAGTTATTAAATTTTTGCAATAAACAAAAAGTGTAACTTTGTCAATTTTTGAGATATCTCAAATCCGCTTGCGCCATCTTCTTTAGAATCGTTTGTAGTTGATTGTAGTTTTTTTCTTTTTGTTTGTAGTTGAACCGTTCAAAAGTTATTATATTTTTGCAATAAACAAAAAATGTAACTCGGCCAATTTTTTAGATATCTCAAATCCGCTTGCGCCATCTTCTTCAGAATCGTTTGTAGTTGATTGTAGTGCTTTTCTTTTTGTTTGTAGTTAAACCGTTCAAAAGTTATTAAATTTTTGCAATAAACAAAAAGTGTAACTTTGCCAATTTTTGAGATATCTCAAATCCGCTTGCGCCATCTTCTTCAGAATCGTTTGTAGTTGATTGTAGTTGCTTTTTTTTGTAGTTGCACCGTTCAAAAGTTATTATATTTTTGTTTTAAACAAAAAGTGTAACTTTGCCAATTTTGGAGATATCTCAAATCCGCTTGCGCCATCTTCTTCAGAATCGTTTGTAGTTGATTGTAGTGCTTTTTTTTTTGTTTGTAGTTGCACCGTTCAAAAGTTATTATATTTTTGCAATAAATAAAAAGTGTAACTTTGCCAATTTTGGGGATATCTCAAAACCGCTTGCGCCATCTTCTTCAGAATCGTTTAGACAGATTACAGAGCACATATAGTTTGCGCGCACCTCTGCGTTGTTCGACGCAATATGAGAGAGAGAGAAGAGGTCTTTGGCTTGCGTGATGAATATAATATATATTTTCCAATATTTGAAAAAGAGCGAATATATACGCGATGATATCGGAAATTATTTACACAGAATAGCATCCCTCTTAGGCGAGTAATGTTTTTTTTTTTTTATTTGCTCCATGGTACCTCCGTTACTTAGAATTCGCTTTTTCTCCAGCATCCGAATTCCCTTGTTTTCCGTGTCTTCTCAAAGTTTTTTGACTACGATACGCACTTTTATCTCGGCTTGTACAATAAAATTACGCGGGCAAATCGAAAAGTAATTCGTTACCGCTATATGGCGCGAACGAAATCGTACGGTATAGTAAGTATATCATATATTAATTTTCTTATATCTCAATCACGGGACATGTGTTATTTCTAGTCTTATTATCGGCTAACCTATCGTAAGAACTTTACGATACTTAAGTTGAGCTGCTGAATTAACAATACGATCGTCGTGAATATTTTTAGTCTTTATATGATTACACTCGCGTGTCCAGACCGTCGTACTCGGCTGGTTGCACTCAAATAATTGTCAACGAAGTGTATCTTGCATCTGTTTTACACTCGCTATTGCACATAGAAAATAAAGATACATTCTTAAATTCGAAAAACTTTGAAGATAAATTGTCACCTAAAGATTTGATATTCAGTTCGTTAGAAAAACTAGCATGCGTTAGAACCACCATGTTTTTCTTCTTTTTTTTACGTTTGTTTGTTTCCCATCTTTTCGTGTAAAGTGCAGCGTAATTAGGCAATCGTTTTTCGTTCCCGTCAGTTTTTGATTATCCTTTCCTCTCGTTGAGAAAACAAACGAGGATTTGGCCGTCAAAATCGTCGTAAAGTTCGCGATTGAACGCGAGACAAACACGTCATCGGTAATTAGTGTAATAATTATGTATTGTTTTGATATCTTAAAACTATACACGAAAAGACACCGATAAGATACAGACAAGAGCACAATGCATTTAATTTTAAATAGCCTCTCCTTCGATTTTTAGCGTCGGATAGGAGATCCTGGGGCAGTAACGGAATCAAAGATCCGATAGCAATGGGCATTTCGACATCAATATTACTTAGATTCGCGCAAACATGTTTTATTCTTTTTTGTTGTTGTTGTTGTTTAATTCGCAACTTGCTTAACCGGGGATCAACGAGTGAAACGCCATAAAATCGCCGTAATCGTCGCCAATATGTTAATCAATGCGACGCGATTACGACAACTATAACTGGCGAACTATAACATGAAATAGACACTTAATATATATCAGGTCACGATAATTTTTTCAATAATTAATATCGAACGCTCGTAAGACACTGCGTAAAACACGCTAACTCTAGGCGATAAGTCTAATTGTAAGTAAGACGAAGGACGCTTAATACGTGCACTTAAATAATGTAACGCGCCGCGCATTGGGATACATAATGTATTTCGAGAGTAAACGAGATATTTTGAGAGTATCTCCAATGCGACATCGTCAATCGCAGTCTGGTCAATTAGAAAAGCAATTACGTCTCCAAGGGTGGAATCGTGTTTTGTAACGTAATACATCGGGATATCGGAACGTAAAGTTTTGCGAGGTGTGACTCGCGGAAAAGTGAGGTATCCGGGAAAAGCGCGACCATATGGAGAGCGCCCAAACGGCTGAAATGGCTAGCACCCTACGAGCGCGTTTGCACGTGATACACGAACAGAGCATAATGAGTTCCCAATCCGCGCACTTGAATTTACTTCCTACTTTGCTCGGCGATACATCGCCGTTTTGGACGTTTACTCAAACGACACGATATCTATCGCTACTTGTCACGCGACACATCTTCTAGGTTTCCTAGTCTATGTTAATTTACGTTGATTTACGTTAATCTACGAACAACATTGGAAACTGCGCTCTAGTTTTAAACAATAATGCTCGCGATCTCTTTCTTTCACAAGTCACAAATAATCGCTTTGCTCATTTCTTTCAACATGGCTCGCGTATACCAAGGATGGTACAAATAGTAGAGATTAAATAATTCTAGTAAAATCGGGAAGGACGAAAGAGCTCCAAATCCTTGATCGTTAATCGAGATCTAAACGGATCCATCCCGATGATCTCGAGCAAACGAATCGGATCCATACGTACTATATAAATATAGTGACTCGATGCAAAGTTAGAGACTAGACGTCGATGCTCGTTTTTCGTCTTGCTACATATACATTTTCGCGTTATCGATTCTATCGAACGAACTGCTCGCAATCTTGCCATTGCACACAACATCGTGAAAATCTGTCTGTAAGTATTTGAACGCTATCAGTACTCTCGTGCGACTGCAAGGGTGCACTGTCATTTTTATTAAATTCTCGAACTGCTTCCGCGTAAGTAAACTTTATCCTCAAAAAATGCTTGTGTCTTGGCTTACAATCTTTCATGTCAGTTAGAGACTATGCCGTAACTATACATAATTTATACACACGATATATATTCATTAACATATATTTTCAAGTACATTTTTTCCGTGCGGAGTCGAATTTGTATCGCCCGCGAATGAAAAAATATATGTATTGTACACGCGCGTTATATCTTAATCTGTTTGCAATTAGAGTTGAATATCGCGTCGGCGTCGCCAAGAACGCCAACTCGCCCGAGCGAGAGACAGATCGTCATTTGTTTCTTCTATTGTTCGACGTCGCGTCGCGTCGCGTCGGTTTCAGTCCGAAGTTCCGAGCGCGCACGTTCACAGTACGACGCTTACGTACGTATGCTACCGCTTGCTACCAGGCCCGCGATCTGATCATCATCGCTCTGTATGCGTGATAGTGGGGCAGTCGAAGATTGAACCAACAGCTTTATATAAAGGTGGTAACTGTAGCGTCAGTTTCAGGAGTAATATAAAAATGCCTCGAAAGCCGGCGAATCCGCCAAAGAAAGTTTACGAAGCTTTGAAAGGGCTTTGGTTTTTGGACAATAAAGGTAAACTTTTACCGTGGGGCGACGATGTTTGGCAAAAGGCGGTCGATGCGATGCAAGGTAATATGTCAAAGGATCACATCTACCTTTATTTGTCAAAAAATAGGCATGACGTTTTCAATCAAATACATGGAGTCGAAACATTGGAATGTACCAACGAAAGTACTTTTGACACAACCGCGAATGATTCGCGAGACGATTCGAATTGGTCAATGGGTGAAACGAATTGCATGTTACCAGCTATACGCAAAGCAATAACGATGTCAAAAAGCGAATGGGATACTCTTAAATCCCACATCGTAGAATACAAACATCGCAAATACGAGGTACTTGTTATTGGTTGGGCTGATGCAGTATACGATGTTTTATGAAGTCATTTAAAATTGCCCTGCCCCTACTCTTTTAAAAACGCAAAAATTAATCGCAATCCTGGCGAAATATTCTTGTCAATTAAGGGCAGTTGCTCAGAATGTAAATCAAAGATTCACATCTATTGTCAAAGCGAACCGACTGAGGATGACCCGACTTTACATGTTTCCACTTTTGATTCTCGTGGGATAGCGCATGAAAAAAAGCGGCAAGTACGTGGTGACAGACGGATTCGTATTGGAAAGGAATTGCAGGGTACATCAACTTATGCTTGGCGACGGAATGAAGCTAATAGGTTAATGGAATTCGGAGATGTTGTACCGGCCAACCTACCTTCGGAAGATGTTGCACGTAAAGCAAAACAGGAAGCTCGAGATAAAGAGTTAGGGTTGTTCAAAGTTAAAGCTGCTCTTGCCTCAGTATGGGACATGAAGTACGGTCAAGAGTTCAGTGGGTGTATTTACGAAATTGGGCTTGATAAATTTTATGTGATGTATTGGAGCCCCACGCAGCTCTTTCTGTATAACAAGTTTCAGAAGGAAGACGATATCGGTAGCATTAGCGTTGACGCAACGGGTGGACTGGTAAAACAAATTCCAAAACCGGATGGCTCGAAACGAGTTGTTTATCTCTACCAGGCTGTTTGCGGTTATCGCAGAAAAATCCTGCCTTTATTTCAATTAATTTCTGAAAAGCATGATACTAATACACTGACGTATTGGATGCGAGAGTGGTTGCGTTCTGGGGGGTCAATTCCGAAACAAGTGGTCATAGATTACTCACCGGCACTTCTGAATGCAACTTCTTTAGCGTTCAACAACAGCGACCTTAAGACGTATATCGAGAACTGTATCGTCTTCGATAATAACTCCTCATCCATGCGTGTTCAACACCCCCGATGTTTCATTCGCATTGATATCGCACATCTAATCAAATTAGTTGCGCGTTGGAGCTGCTTTCGGCATGAATCTCTTGACAAAAAGGACTTTTATTTACGCTGTGTCGGTCTTTTGAGTACGTGCACAGAGATTGATAAGTTTATTGAAATATGTACGGACGTTCTATCAATAGCTTTTTCGACTCACGAAGATATTGATGATAAAGAAAACCATTGCTTCGCTGCTCATAATAGAATTATGAATCGTTTAAAATCTTATGATCTTCCTACCGATACGCCGAAAAATTTCGAAAACAGTGATTCTGATTTGCTAGAACGATTCGTCGAAGACTCTGACAACGAAATAACTTTACAATCGAACAGTGCAATCGATGGAATTCTGGAAAAAATCAAAACAAACAGCACCAGTAACTTGAAGCAAGGTCGATTAAATGCATACCATTGCGCTGGTTTCGGTTCTAGTCTCTTCAAATTGTCCAAACAGTTCGTTTTGTGGACAGCCGTAATGACAGCCAATGAACAAAACTCTACTATCGTAGAGTTGGAAGATAAACGTGTTGCTAGTTCAGCCCGAAGTGAAGAATATTTTCGAGAACTCAAACATCTAGTTTTTAAAAATGGTAAACCTATCAGGGTAGATAAGTACCTCGTTATTCACCTCAGGTCTTTGATGGGAACTAATAAATTGTTAAATGCGCCGGAAAAAGAAAGTAAGAAAAAAAATCCGAAGATCGTACACGCTATGCCTGAAGTAATGGACCTTACTATTGCAGAATCACACATGCTTAAAGATACTTTTGTTGACAGTCGGGATTTCTTTAAGAAGTCTCCCCTCGTTGAAATCAAAAATTCGTTATCCGATGATCTCTCACCAATGAAATCTCAAGTAGTAGCTATAGACGACACAAAAGATCCTATCGGCAATTCGTCGCAGTCAGCAAACGATGATAGACGTGACGGTTCTCACACTGATCATTCGGAGGACTTGATAAGTGACCTAAAAAGAGTATCATCCCAATCAAGAGATACTACTGTTGACAGTGTTGCCTCCGAAACATCCTTTCTCAACGAGGCCGAGGATTGGAAAGGCCTGAACAAAAAGATAAATCCAATAAAACCGAAGATATCAAGTAAAGCGAACAAAAGAGGTAAATATCTCACCGCATGTCCTGATATCGAGATTATTTACAAACGGCCGAAATTTACCCCAACGTTGCCTTTGCTTGTGAACGGAAATCTATTAAAACCGGTAAACGTCGGTGAACACATCGTTAGCGTACGAAACACATGTGCGTTTGATTCCACCGTTCAAAGCATGTTAGTTGCATGTCACGATTTTGCTTCATATTTAGAATATCTTACGGACAATGAAACCTATCTATCTGAATTTATTCAGGCATCATCAACGACGGGTGTGACGTCAAAACTGTACAAAAAGCGAGGATGTATTTTAAGTACCACGAAGAAAATAAAAGATGGAATATTGGATTGTAAAATTAATATTTCATATCTGCTAGAAAAATTTATTCTCCGTGATGTGCCATCTTTTTCAAAAACTGTTCGATGCGCTGATTGCCTGTTCGAAAACTCAAAGAATATGTCAGTTCTATATATAAATCCAGTCTCAATATACAGACGTGGCATGGCAGGTCTTCAAGAAGCTGTGAACGAAACTTGTAAACCCAGAAGTACAAGCACGTGTTTTCGATGCAAGAGTCCTAATATTTCGAAAAGCTTTTCGGGAGGTGTTCACATGATACTCGATTTTGAGGATGTTGGAAATCCTCTCCTTTCAGCACGAAATGGCTATCCAAATTGCAGGAGACAATTTACCATCGAAGAAATACCAGATAAGCTGATTTGTGATAAGTATACTTATAAATTTGTTTCCGCGATTGTCCTCACTGGCGATCATTATTTTGCGTTCATTAAACGAGTTACTGGTAAGTGGGAAAGTCATAATGATTTGAAAAACCGAGTCATGGCAGTCACTGCGAGAACGCTCTTGCAGAAACACAATATTCATATATTATTTTATGTCCGAGCCACCAAGACAGTTGAGTCGACATCCGATTAAAAGTCCCTCACTTTTATCGACACTTGCGTAATATATAGGTTTTATCGGCTATAGAGAAGTTCAGAAAATAGAAAAGCACAAAAAAATTAAAATGTAAAAAATATATAAAAAGTATAAAAATGTAAAAAATATAAAAAAATATAAAAATGCAAAAAATATTTAAAAAATAAATAAAAAAAATAAAAAATAAAAAAACTAAAAAGTGAAACCGGGTTTCCGTCACGTCCTCGTCGTCGGTTTCGGGTAATGCTAAGAACGGAATTTGATTGTAGTGTTCCATCTTGTTGATATTCATCAATAACAGCAGTATTGGTAAGATTAGCGTATAGCGTGCTCGAATCGAATATAAGCTTTAAATATTCTAGCTCGAAAATTGTTCGTAGTTGTGTGCAATGCCATTAAATTCGATTGTAGTTTTCTTAGCAAACAGTACATAAAGACAAACTGCTGTAAAATTGTATATAATAATATTTATTTTGATTCTAGATTTTCGAAAAATTAAAATAACAAACTAAATAGCCTTTAAATAGTAACTACAAAATCGTTTGCAAAACGTTTGTAAAACACTAATTTTGATGGCAGCCCCTCACAAACTAACGTGAAGACAATCTGCTATGAGCTTAAGCTTCGAAACTGTTTGTAGTTGTTCGTCTCAACATTAATTTTAAAATCGAAGTTCCATTCTTTTGCAATTGTTTAAATAATCGTGTCTTGTGCACGGTGCCACTACGAACAAAAGGAAAATCACTACAATCAACTAGAAACGATTCCACATAGAATCCCGCAATCAGTTTTAAGATAATTAGAAAATTGGCAAAATCAAATTTTATTTGTTGCAAAAATATCATATCTTTTGAACGGTGCAACTACAAACGAAAAGAAAAGCACTACAAACGATTCTGAAAAGGATTCGCGCAAGCGGATTTGAGATATCTCAAACATTGGCAAAGTTAGGTCTTATTTATTTTTTTAAATTATTGTAACTTTTAAACGGTTTAACTACAAACAAAAAGAAAAGCACTACAAACAACTACAAACAATTCTGAAGAAGATGGCGCAAGCGGATTTGAGATATCTCCAAAATTGGCAAAGTTACACTTTTTGTTTAAAACAAAAATATAATAACTTTTGAACGATGCAACTATAAAAAAAGCAACTACAATCAACTACAAACGATTCTGAAGAAGATGGCGCAAGCGGATTTGAGATATCTCAAAAATTGGCAAAGTTACACTTTTTGTTTATTGCAAAAATTTAATAACTTTTGAACGGTTCAACTACAAACAAAAAGAAAAGCACTACAATCAACTACAAACGATTCTAAAGAAGATGGCGCAAGCGGATTTGAGATATCTCAAAAATTGACTAAGTTACACTTTTTATTTATTGCAAAAATATAATAACTTTTGAACGGTGCAACTACAAACAAAAAGAAAAGCACTACAATAAACTACAAACGATTCTGAAGAAGATGGCGCAAGCGGATTTGAGATATCTCAAAAATTGGCAAAGTTACACTTTTTATTTATTGCAAAAATATAATAACTTTTGAACGGTGCAACTACAAACAAAAAGAAAAGCACTACAATCAACTACAAACGATTCTGAAGAAGATGGCGCAAGCGGATTTGAGATATCTCAAAAATTGGCAAAGTTACACTTTTTATTTATTGCAAAAATATAATAACTTTTGAACGGTGCAACTACAAACAAAAAGAAAAGCACTACAATCAACTACAAACGATTCTGAAGAAGATGGCGCAAGCGGATTTGAGATATCTCAAAAATTGGCAAAGTTACACTTTTTGTTTATTGCAAAAATTTAATAACTTTTGAACGGTTCAACTACAAACAAAAAGAAAAGCACTACAATCAACTACAAACGATTCTAAAGAAGATGGCGCAAGCGGATTTGAGATATCTAAAAAATTGGCCGAGTTACATTTTTTGTTTATTGCAAAAATATAATAACTTTTGAACGGTTCAACTACAAACAAAAAGAAAAGCACTACAATCAACTACAAACGATTCTAAAGAAGATGGCGCAAGCGGATTTGAGATATCTCAAAAATTGGCAAACTTACACTTTTTGTTTATTGCAAAAATTTAATAACTTTTGAACGGTTCAACTACAAACAAAAAGAAAAGCACTACAATCAACTACAAACGATTCTGAAGAAGATGGCGCAAGCGGATTTGAGATATCTCAAAAATTGGCAAAGTTACACTTTTTGTTTATTGCAAAAATTTAATAACTTTTGAACGGTTCAACTACAAACAAAAAGAAAAGCACTACAATCAACTACAAACGATTCTAAAGAAGATGGCGCAAGCGGATTTGAGATATCTCAAAAATTGGCAAAGTTACACTTTTTGTTTATTGCAAAAATTTAATAACTTTTGAACGGTTCAACTACAAACAAAAAGAAAAGCACTACAATCAACTACAAACGATTCTAAAGAAGATGGCGCAAGCGGATTTGAGATATCTAAAAAATTGGCCGAGTTACACTTTTTGTTTATTGCAAAAATTTAATAACTTTTGAACGGTGCAACTACAAACAAAAAGAAAAGCACTACAATCAACTACAAACGATTCTGAAGAAGATGGCGCAAGCGGATTTGAGATATCTCAAAAATTGGCAAAGTTAGGTTTTTATTATTTTTTTAAATTGTTGTAACTTTTAAACGGTGCAACTACAAACAAAAAGAAAAGCACTACAAACAACTACAAACAATTCTGAAGAATATGGCGCAAGCGGATTTGAGATATCTCAAAGTGGGGTGCGAGTCATTTTTTAAATGTTTATAACTTTTAATGTATGAACTACAAACGAAATTTTTGTTACTACAAACAACTACAAACAAAATGCTAATGTTTTCCGTAAAAAAAATTAATTTTTCGAAAGTCGGGTGCCAGGTTCACATAGGTTTATGTTTTAACTGAAAATATAAA
This sequence comes from Temnothorax unifasciatus, assembly GCA_030770225.1. NCBI lineage: Eukaryota > Metazoa > Arthropoda > Insecta > Hymenoptera > Formicidae > Temnothorax > Temnothorax unifasciatus. The sequence continues at coordinate 35,038 of JASTWK010000708.1, read as the reverse complement.
TTAATGTGCACTAATTACCGCGCGTGGTTCTCTTATTGCCGCTTTTTATTTATCTAATATTATATATCAACTGTCGATATAAATTTTATAAAATCACCGATATATTAAAGATCGATAATCTTATATCATAGGTTCGTATTTAGTTCGTTTTTATTTCAAGACCGCGTCTTAAAATGGCTTAATACGGCCTTGTGATTGAGTCATAACCCAGGTAGCACACATGGTCGTATAGACGTCAATTTAAAAGATCATATTTCGTCCACGACGTCATATGTCCTTTATATGACGTGTATTTGGCGTCCTATTGTGGACGAAAATATGACGTCATGAAAAGGACATGAATCAGACGTCATTTTAAGACCAAATTTGGTACATGACAATTTTATTTTTATTTTTTGAGTTTTTCTTAATTAAAACAGACCCATACAGCATAGAAGCAAGACATTGCAGGAACGTTACAAGTTGCAATGTAATGTTGTAAAGACAATTGCAACATTTCGTTGAAATATTAGAACAACATTGCAAAAATTTTATAAGAATAATTGAAAATATAGTACTATAACTTATTCCGTGAACATATATGCACACAAATACATAAAGAATAGATTTTTCTTAGATTTATGTTTCTTTAAATTTGATTCCTAATTATTTTTCAACTTTGATTCAATTCATTAAATAAATTCTTTATTTTGTCAAGTAACGTCTTTAGGCGTTATCATGCATGTTGTTAACGTTATTGTATTAATACTATATTACGTTAAATATACAAATTTCATATTAATAATTATTGTACATTAATTGCGTTATTATTTTTAATATTTACCGGTTATTATCATTACACGATTTTTTAACACCATAAAGATATGTTATATAAGAGTATAAGCAACAAGGAAGCGTCAGAAGCAAAGGATCACCACTAGTCCGTTTTCATCTGACAAGTAGGTTTTTTCATGTTTTTCCTACAAAGTATATTCTAAAGGTTAGATATATAATGTAATGAGAATAAAGCAAAAAGTACCGGAGATGGCCATAAGATAAACTTGTACTTAATTGAAAAAGTAGGTTAAGCTAAAATAGGCAGAAACTACAATGTATATAGTAATATAATTCATATAAGTTAATAAATTTATATAAGTTAATAAATTATCCTCGTTAAAAAAAAAGTCCGTTCAATCATCGATGCCAAGCGACGTTAGGTGCGGTACTGACTCGGATGGGTGACCGCGCGGCTGTATGCACTCATGACATATAAAGGAGACCGGGACTAAACCGTCCGTTTTTTTTCGATGCCGATTTTTAACAACAAAATAAATAATTGTAGTTAAATGTGGTATACCACTGTAAAGAGTGAACCTTTAGCTACAAAATTTATGTAGGAAATTTTTGTCTACGTCGCTTTGTTTAACCGGTATAGAGCAAAAACGACAACGGTGGAAAAATTGAAATCTCAAAAATGCCGGGGTTAAACCGTCTACCCCCCGGGGTAAATCCGTCTGCACTGCATTTTTAATACATATACGTACATCTAATCCTGAAAAATGATAGGATATATTTTAATAATTGTTTTTTAAGAGAAAAATATAAAAATTTATTTAAAATTTTTATGCAAAACATTATTAAAAAATAATTGTTTTATCTATTCCATAAAACAATTTAGGCACGTGAATACAGATCCTGACAAGCGCACGCATGTGTTGTATGCCCTACGCTCGCACGCAATGCACTGTTTCCCATATGCTCTGTTTATTGTCAACTTCTCTGAGCACACGCAGCACGTAGGATAGACCGAGGACAAAAGTAACATTTTGAGTTTAAGATTTTATAACAGTTAAAATATAATATCTACGTAAAAAAGACCTGTACCTTTAGATGTAGAATTTATTTGACTACAAAATTTTCTTGTGCTGAATTCAGTAATGTAACTAGGAAAAAATTTATTATTGTTTAAAGAATATGAGGAATACTGTTCCCAACCCCCGGGACAATTGTAACCATTGTAAGCAGAGGGGGACGATTGTACCACATCATCTATAAACAAAATAATGGTTATTTAGTAAGTTTAATTAATCAATCTTACGAATTTTCTATAAAAAATGCAACTTTAATGATAAAATAATTTGTTACATGACAATATCAGTATTTTCTTGCTCGCGGCATTCTACGAAGAAAAATACAAATAACATTGTAAAAAACAACACTAAAATAAGACCAACCAAACTGGGTTAGGTTAAGTTGAAGTTGTCCCCGAGCAACGGGGACAATTGTAACGATTTTATGATTCAAAGTAAATTTTTTACATATAAAATATCTGGATGAAAGTCAATCGTATCCCAAGGAGAACAGAAAAGTCAAAATGATGTCAAAATGATATCAAAATATTATCAAATTTTAATTAGTCAAAATGACGTCAAATTGCATAAACTTTTGATGTTTTCTTGACGTCATATCTATGTCACGATGACATAATTTTGACGTTTCTTTGACTATTCAGAATTATTGATATGATAGAGAAATCAAGATAGTAATTAATAAACGTCATATCTGTTTATGATACATTTATGGTTAATACATAAGTACAGATCACAGATAATATAGGTCACTTGTAAACGTTATTGCACAGTAATGTTACGTCCAACCCCAGGATTTAAGGTAAAGAAAACTGGGAAGCGAAGGAAAGGCTAACCAGAGGGGTAGGGGTAAGGAAGGACGCAACCAGATACTTACAAATGTCACTCGCAGGTACACGCTCTGAGGCGCGTGGCGCGAGCCGAACGCACTTTCGATGGCTCAGGAAGGGTCAACGTCCGTAGGGACGGTAGAACGCCTTCCGTGAGCGGTGCGATCGTCGGTCTTCTTTTGAGTCAGGAAATTCAATCCCTTTAACTCGGGATTGGACCTCGTGTGATTTCAAGAGGGAGATAATACTAAGGGTGAGGTCTTATTTTAATGAATAAACGAAGATATTATTAACATAGCTATTTATTCTTAATCGACATAAAAAGGTATTATCTAATATAAAAGTTTATATGAATTTGACAAAAAAAAATGTGTTGTCTGGTATAATATAAATAATTATGGGTTAGGTAAACAATAAATGAGAATCCGGGGGAAAATAAAATTGAATACATTTAATGGTGTAAATATCGGACATGACGTAAGGTGTGTGTGTTATTAAATTAAATCAGATATACTAATGAGATGTATATTGTGTAGGATTAAAATGTACATAAATTAATTTTATTTTAACTGGGTCTGTAGCTTAATCTAGTGTGACGATCTCGGGATCCACCTCTTGGTCGAGAATATCAACCGTGGAGGCGGTCGAGGGAGTCGGAGATGGGGTTCGGGAAGAGGAGGGGGAAGCGGGGGGTTCGAGGAGGGCGGCTGGATCGTGGTTGATGGGGACCACGCGGAATGGGGCACCCAACAAACCGGACGAGAAGGTGGGGGGAAAGGGCGAGATGGGAGAATAATAGAGCGAGATGGTACGACGGGGCGACACTGCTGTGAGGAACAAGGTTTCTCCGAGAAGGCTGGTAGGGGCGGTGGAGTGGCGAGACACGAAGGACCGGGCTGTGAGGAACAGGGTTCCTCCGCTTCCTTCCGCGCCCGCTTGTGGCGACGTCTCTCGTGTTTCGCGGCGTTTCGCGACTTCTTGTGGGTAGGACCGGTCGAATCCACTACAAGTTAGCGGATCGTTAATATTTAAATCCATCAAGTGCGGGGAAGTCACCTCAGGTTTTGGAGATTAAATCTAAGGAGTACTTCGAGTCCACCAACGAGTCAGCTAACTCAAAGCAATATACCTCGAGTCCACCGACCCAACTAACTCAAAGCAGTGTACCCCGAGTCCACCGACGAATCAGTCAACTTAGAGCAACATACCTCGAGTCCGCCGAGCCAACTAACTCAAAGCAATAGGAGAGATGGAAGGGTTATAACTGAGAGACTTCCCTAACACGTGAATATGTAAAAAGACGGGGAGGTGAGGTATATGTGTATATATGTGTATAGGACTTACTACTTGCAGAGTTCGAGGATGGGAGCGGCTCCTTGCCGAATGTGGCCTAGTTGGAGGATGAGTCGGGCGACTGAGCTGGTGTCGGATTCTTTTGTGCACTGAGTCTAAGGGCGGAATCGTGGTTCCAAAAAGATCACGATAGTAATGCAAAAATTAACAAGACTAAGGCTTGAGACGCTTGAAGAGAGTCGGAAGCTTTTTTGATAGATGAGTGTCGCAATGTCAGGGTTTATATAGGAAAATGTAAGGAATGGAAGGGATGGGTTTCGTGTGGGATGTGTCTGGTTTTCATTTTGGGAACTCCTGGTTGGCGGGATGTTTCTAATATTTGGTCTAAAGGATTTCTTATTGGACGAGATGTTTCTTACCCAAGAGCTAGATTCTTAAGTCTTTGCCTATCCTAGAAGCTTAGAGACGGTTATCGATTTTTCCGGCCGTTCATTGGGCCTTCTCATAAGACCCCCACTGTCCCACTGGGGGTGCAACTCATCGCTTCCTCCAGTGACTCACTTGTTTTCGGTTATCGCTGATTTTTATTAGGGTTCCTTATTTGTCCCGCGACCCTGTTCCAATGTTGATAGACGATGCATACCCTTTTAATCTTAATTGCAGACCTATCGCAAACAGAAACCTCCGCCACGTGCCCTTAGATTTCTAAATCCACGTTTTAGATTTCGTTTCCGTTTGTCGGAACATTGCGCGGGTAATTTTGACACGGTCGCACGATGCAATAAAGATCCCGAGTAAACTCCATTTGGGACTAAACCCCTTTTTGGCGCGTCGTGTCCCCGGGTTATAGTTATGGGCCAGACTATCTTGATAGAATTCCGATCACGTATCCCCGTCTGTCAATATTTCGTCATCTGGAAGGTTGTTTTTTAGTTGCCCAAACAAATAGGTAGTTTGATCATAATAAAAAAAAGGAATGTGAGGAGATCAAGGCTCACTCGCCGATCGATAACCGTCCGTGCTCGGTTATTTATCTTTATCCTAAAAGGTATCTTAAGTGCTTAGTAGGAATCTCAGCGAAAAAGGGAAATCGTGGAGTTCTCAGGACGTAACAGTAATCTAGTTTACAAATCATAAAATAAAGTAACTAAAAATAATCTTTTATCAATATTGAACTGTAAAACTCCTATTAATTGGAGCAAATATAGCAAAAACAGAAAATATATAATGTTAAGTAATAATTTTTTAAATATGAAAAACATATATAACTTTAAAGAACCAAAAGGAATAAATTCAAAATAAAATGTGGAAATATGTGCGGTAACATTAAACTGGAAACAAAATGTGTGAAAGATGACGTTAAGGGGAGAAAACTAAGTAAAATGGTCAAAAAATCAAATTTTTTTTATTTAATATTTCGAAAGTATAACATCTTGAGAGTATTCTGGCAAAAGGAGAAGTCGAAATTCGAAATATTTACGGAGCTATCGCCCATTGTTGAGACGCACCTGGAGCCGGGAGCGTACCTGAAGCGCTTGGGACAGAGCCGGCAGAGGCAGCGTTGTCAAAAGTGACGAAAACTGGAAAATAATCAACTTTTCGAGGAAGCTGAAGAACTATTGTATGGGCCTGGAATTGCTGATTGAGCGGTAAGTCACTAAAACTAATAGTTTTATCGTATGACTTTAAACGCGATTATTTCGAAACTGCATTTTCAAAAACTGCTGCCACTGTAGCTCAAAAAGTTGTTGATCGATCGGGCTGAAATTTGAGGAGGTTTTAGTCTATAATATTATTGAAAGGATATACCTAAAGTTGTAAGGATATCGCGTAAATAAATTACTTTTTGGGGGTAAAAAGTGTCAAAAAAATAGTCGAAAATTTGAATTTTTGATTAAAATGCCTACCAATTTTTTAATTTTGTACTTTTTTATAATCTTATAGGTATATCTTTCGCCTAAACTTATAAGTAATCAAAAAATTATTTTGTTTTTTGTTTCAGACCGCTACAAAAAACGTGACGATGGCAGCCTTTTTCCACCTCGCGCAAAAGACACCAAATTGTGAAGCCTGTAACGCCGCCATTTTTTTTTAAATTTTTTTCAGTGCTTGACACCTATAATTAAATTATGCCAAAAGTTGAAATTGATGCGATTATTTTATCACCTCTAAAAAAATTGTTCAAAAATCGTTTATTTTCGTGCTTCTACTTAGTTTTCTCCCCTTAATCTCTCATTTACGTTGACCAGAAGTATTCAATCAGCGCTTCATGGATTCTTCAGCATTCTTCAACGATTGATCTTTAAAACGGCCCATTACCTAAACAGCAACGGAAAAGAAATAAATAGAAGTAACAGTATAAACACACTATAGAAACACTTACAAAACAAAGCCTCCTTAATCCTTGTTCCGTAAAAAGAGATTTTCACTCCTCTAATTCCTTTCCAGCTAACTTGTCTTGCAAGCTTATTGTACAATATGATGGACATGAGACAAGTAGCAGCATTCCACTGATCAGAATCATCAAGAATATGTCCATTAAGATAGCTGACCTTCAAAATACACAAAGAAATAAATGCTAACTATGTAAGAAGAGTTGATATATTGTGGAAGATATAAGTAAATATCCAAAAAGGTCAGCTGCACATACAAACTGAGAAAATGCAATTTTACTCTTCAAAAATTCATTGAATGCTTCAAATGACTTCTCATCTCGTAATGGAAGGGGGGGAAGACAATTTTCGGGTCTCTCAACGATAGCTTCACCAGGAAATATTTTATTTATAATGCGGCTGGTTCATTAGTACTGTATCAAGTTTACTTGATACATCTCGAAGCAAATCTCTATCAAGATTAGATACAACTGGTCCTGCAGAAATATAAATTAATGATCAGAAAGTGTAAATATGTAAATACTGCAGTTATATAAATTAGAACAAAAAAGTCATTACCATGAAGCTTCTTCAAACTGTTTAATGTCGTCGTCAGCAAAATGCTAAATGCACTATTATGATTGTAAATTCCCTTGACAAATTGTCTAGCTGGGGCATCTAAAATAAAATTACCTATGCTGAATGCAATATTTGTACCATAGAAATCATAACCATTAGTAGTTAAATTTTTAACTTCTTCAATAAAATCAGATAAATATCCTTCTAAATCATCGGGCTTTGAAATCCCATACCATACACCAATTATAAAAGGAAATCTGTCACCATTGAAGCAACCTGTTCCGTGGAACAAAGGCGGCGGTGATCGAGTCGTCGCCGGAGCGTTGAGCGCCAATTCAATTGTCCCAGTAGTCGAATTTTTGTTAATTAGCTAGGCAACGAAAATGTAATCAGTCTCGTGAATCCTTTTGAGAGTAGACGACCCATCGCATCTTTCTTCGCAAAACGATTATTTTGCATGGTGATATTATCTCACGCAAAAGAGCCGAGTCTCTTATACGAATACGCGATCGAGCCGAGTCTCAAGCACGCGAAAGAGCCGAGTCTCTTATACGAATACACGATCGAGCCGAGTCTCGATTACGGGGCCCCGTTTGTGATACCGAGTGTCGCCATTAATATTGTGCATATACGTATTCTCATTAAGAATATTTCTTAATTGTACATTACGCGAACTCAGGGGTTTTTTATGCCGTAACAGGCTTTTCCCCCATGAGCCAATAAAGGATTATTTCCCTTGGCTCGAAATCACGACTCGATTTATTTCCACCCATCCATCCCGAAACCAGAAGACGTCTTCATGTTGAAGAGGTTTTCGACGATACACAACCTAAAATTGGCGAAAATTGATTATCTGCACTCTTATATAATTGGACACCATCGATATTAATGTCTACTACAATTTGATTATTATTTTGCAAATAGCTATCAGTTAATATTTCATCAAGGTTAATCTTAATACTCTTATACCACATTAGGCCTTGACCAACTTCTTTAATATTCACAGTACGAGGAGTACGAAGAATTGTTTTATATGATTTTGACAAACCAGGGAAAATAACTCGCAGCCCTGCTAAAAGCTTGTCCATTTTTTTTTAAATAAACCATCTCGAATACCTCATTCTGTTAAGAAGTTCAATAAATATGTCTCCATGTCATGAACAGGACGATCTCTCAAATATTCAATATCAATTTTAACTTCATCTTCTAATTCATCACTGCTGCTGTGTTCACTATATTCAGCATCTTCAGTTTGATGATTTGGTGGATTATGTACTAATACATCTTCAACAATTAAGTCATTATCCTGAACGTTATTGCTTTCATCAATGGGCACAGCAGGTGAAACATGGAAGAGGTTTAGTCCGAGAGCCCACCGCAAAAATTTGGGTCCATCGCTTTTATGGATAAATTTACTTGCAAAAGGTAGTTTATAAGTCGTATTATCATAAACGATTGTCAGCCAAACTCGTACCCCCTGCGTTATGAGCAATAAAAATTTATTAACAATTGGATTTCTAAGCGATTTGGGTCCATCGCTTTTATGGACGAAACTTGTTTCATTCGAAAGGGCATCAAATTCCCTTTCAGAAAATACCCGGCTGATTTGCCCTGGCCCCTGCAAAACCCAGGCTGATCATGATTTTTGACTCAACGCGCGAGTCAGATCGAGCGTGGCGTTTGAAATGCGCGCCGTAAACAAGGACAGAGCGTCACGCTTTTATTTATACTTTGGATACTATCTAATATTATAAATTTTTAAAGATCATAATTGTTGTTATTGTTATTATTTAACGTTTATGATATTATAATATTGTGTAGGGATTATGAATATTTTTGATTTTTTTAACATTTATATTATTATATTTTATATGTTAATTATATACTTTTATCATTTATCATAGTTAAAAATATCATATTTCCAGATAAAAAGTATGGAACTGTCAGAGAACATAATGTAAATTGGAATTTTGTCGAATATTTCCAAGTTTTTTACATTTTTTTATAATTAAGTGAATTTTAACAAAATCATAGCAAATACTACACGGAAAAAAATAAACTGTAAAAAATCGTCAGAAATCTGATGACTATTTACAGTTTATTATGTAACTCGGCCACGGGTAATGATAAACTCGTAATTTTTCAATGAAATAAATGAGATACTACTAACACGTCAAATGAATTTTTGATATGCATATCAATGCTTTTTACAGTGTATAATAATATTAATATATATTCAAACAGTAAGATTAGATGTTCATACATCAATTTATAATAAAAATTCAGTAAAATGACTAAATTACAGTGCTAAACAGTATCTTTTATTGATAATTTTATTATTTTTTACATATCATTTTTTTCCGTGTAGTATTTGCTATGATTTTGTTAAAATTCATTTAATTATAAAAAAAATGTAAAAAACTTGGAAATATTCGACAAAATTCCAATTTACATTACGTTCTCTGACAGTTCCATACTTTTTATCTGGAAATATGATATTTTTAACTATGATAAATGATAAAAGTATATAATTAACATATAAAATATAATAATATAAATGATAAAAAAATCAAAAATATTCATAATCCCTACACAATATTATAATATCATAAACGTTAAATAATAACAATAACAACAATTATGATCTTTAAAAATTTATAATATTAGATAGTATCCAAAGTATAAATAAAAGCGTGACGCTCTGTCCTTGTTTACGGCGCGCATTTCAAACGCCACGCTCGATCTGACTCGCGCGTTGAGTCAAAAATCATGATCAGCCTGGGTTTTGCAGGGGCCAGGGCAAATCAGCCGGGTATTTTCTGAAAGGGAATTTGATGCCCTTTCGAATAAAACAAGTTTCGTCCATAAAAGCGATGGACCCAAATCGCTTAGAAATCCAATTGTTAATAAATTTTTATTGCTCATAACGCAGGGGGTACGAGTTTGGCTGACAATCGTTTATGATAATACGACTTATAAACTACCTTTTGCAAGTAAATTTATCCATAAAAGCGATGGACCCAAATTTTTGCGGTGGGCTCTCGCACTAGTTACAGCGTGCTCCTAATACATCTAACATATTCTCTATCTGAGTCAACTGATCTTGAATTTCAGCTTCACAGATACGTTTGGCATTGGCTTTAGAAGCCTGAGCATATAGTTTTCTTTTCATGACCAGATCTATAGCCCAAAACAAAATGTATTAACATTGTAATTCATATAATTTAAAAGTAATCCATTTAAAATTAAGTCCGCTACCGTACATTTTGTTTGTAGTGTTAATAGAAAAAAAGATCAAATAGGTGCATTTCTTCAAATTTGAGAGGAGCGAATTGAACATTTACCTTTTATTAACACCTATCGTGAAAAGTTTAATGTATCTTTGGGCGTAACGTTGTCCGATTGAATGATCGCTAAGATATTTTTTATATATTTTTGTTTTTGTTTATTTTAACATTTTTATTTAAACATTTTTAGAACATTTACAACATTTTAGTAAATTATCTTGCTTCACAATTTTATTTTCTTCCTCGTCGTCCTCGTCCTCCTCGTCGTTTAGTCTGCGTTGAAATGTTTCCGTCTGCGTTGAAAAATCCCGTTTATCCTGCTGTTCTGTCTGCGTTGAAGAATCTGGAAACTCCTGACGAAAAGTCTGCGTCCCTCAGTGGTTCTTCTGATTGGTGACAGCGAAGGTGGAGAGATCAGGGGTGGAAGAACCCACGGATTCTTTGGCGTTGATCCTCCTGATTCCGGCGTCGACGTCCCGACTTCGAAAGGACGCTTCCTCTTTGGCGTCGTTGATACAACCAGGGTTGGGCGACTTGCGCCGAGGATTGGCGAATGTCCGACGCCGGAAGTCGGCGTTAAGCCGAGGGGCGAACGACTAGCGCAGGAAATCGACGAGGAGCGACTAGCGCTAGGAGTCGGCGGAGCGACGGAGCGACCAGCGCCGGGAGCAGGGTGCCTTGCGCCGGCTGATGACGGTTTTGAGCCGTGAGCCAGGCGTCCTGCGCCGGTACCTTAGCGACTGGCACCAAGAGGAAGCGACTTGGCGCCGTCCATAGGGCGACTAGCGCCTGGGGCTGCGGCTGGCGCAACCACCTTTCTCTTGACCGCGAAGATTTGGTCAAGAGGGAGAGGGCGAGTCTTGCGCCTCTTGGTGATCTCTTCCTCGTGGGAACGAGGAGAGATTGGGTTACTCAAAAGACGACAATGCGTTTTGACCCTGTATATTTAACGCTAGGACAATTCGCCGAATCGCCGAATTTCTTCGAAATCGGACGCCTTTATATTTTATCGCGGCAGGATTTGAAATGCGAGTTAAGGCATCCATCTGTGGGCGACTTTTTGCAAAACTCGGTTGCTAGGAGACACGAAGTCCTGTCAAACAAATCGGAGTAATTGCAATTTTGACAGGATGTCTCGATGTTTTTAACCTGTCGCCGCGTTGTACAGAGTATCGTGATTTCCGTGACTTCCTAGTGGCTGACGACGGCTGCCACAGTATCCTACAAAATTACCACTTTACTGTAAAGAAATATATTAAAATATTAAACATATGAGATCAAATATAACCTATAAAAATAACGAAGTATTTTATGAAATAAAATAAATTAGAATTGTAATGAAAAAAAATGTCACAAAAGGAACGAGTAGATAAATAGGAAGATAATAGTGTTAAGTACAATTTTGTCGTGCAACACCTATAAGTAGATGCCAGGAAGAAGAAAGTAAACGCAAATCGAGATCCACTAACCTCTTTCTGAAACTCTTTCGACATTTTGATATTTTAATCTTGTGTCTTTCTTAACTTTCTGTATTTATAATAATAGCACTTCTGTTCTAACTTTCTGAAATTACACCTTTACAACAATCACATTATTCTCAACCTTAATTCCGGAACAGCCATATACGTCGTCACACTTTAACGCCGTTTGCGAACAAGATCGTGCCGGCTTATATCGCACTCGTGAGCGTGACAGCGCACATTGGTTCTCACGTTCGTGCATTTTCATTGTCAAATAATATTGACAGGTAACGGTAACAGAGTCGAGCAAAACTTCTGGCATTTATTTATTTTGTACTTAGAAAAAATAAAGTACATTCCACATTAAAATAAATTATTAATATTGTAAATAATAAAAAAATCATCTTTGTATTGAAGAAAAAATAAATATTTGCTAATTATAATTAAAACTGAAAAAAATAAATTAAAACACAAAAAGTGCAAATCTTACAAGAAAGATTTAAGGGGATCCTGCAGTGACAGGCGAACTTCCTCGATGTCAATAATGTCAACCTTTCTAATTTTGTTTTCCCTATATTTGTCTTTGTCTAACGAAATGACATCTGTCCTTGTTTCGATTGCTCGCCATCTCTCGCAAGATCCGGCAACTACTGTTGCTGCTCTTCTTGTCATTCTGCTCCGTATTTGCATTACTAAAATAATTCGTAGATGGATCTTTTTTTTGTATGCATTGAATCTTACTTCTACTTACACGATATTATTTCTACATGTTTTCCCAAGGGAGGATGATAAACATTATGTATGTATAAACTGCAGAATTTTTTTTTTAAGCAAATATTGTCGTCAGGTGACAGCTGTATGTGCCCAAATAAGTAATATTTTTAATTTTTTTGTGTTTTTGATGTAAAATCGCGTTTGCCTCCCTAGATTTTTGGGCGGACTTTAATTCTATAAAAGATTTTTGCAATTCTATAAAGCCAGTTAAAAGATCCATCTACGAACGATATTGTCGGTAAATCATACGGCTGCAAAATCCCCTTAAAGTTTTATATTATTTTGCATTGGTATCTGAATAATGGTCAAACCCTGACCTTTTTGTGACTATTCTTATATCATACTTTTTATAATAAATAAGCATATATACAGACGAGAAACGTACACCACATTTTCTAAAAATCAAAAAGACACAATAAAAAAGGAGTTATAAAGTCATTTATAAAGTTATATAAAGTAATTTCTAAGTCATCTGAGATTGAGATTTCAATCATGATAAAAAATTGACATCATTTTGACTTTTCTGTTCTCCTTGGGATTATGCAAATCATCAACATAGATAATCACTAAAACATATAAAGATAAAACCTTATACCTTCGGCATAAAGAAAGAAAAATATTTTAGATTTTATGCACGTAAGAAAATTTACTTCAGGAAGGAAACAAGTAACTTCTTCTCCTGCACACATGCACGTTCCGCGAGGGGCGGCAATGAACTAAGGAACAAATGCCGTTCCATCTAGCGGATCTCGCCTCGCGGTCCCACACACGTACCTTTTATAGTTTAAGAAATATTCACGATGTTACAACTGTACCCTGTTACTTTTGTCCCCGGTCTACCCTATTATCCAAGTCTTCGTCAGAATCCGACCGCTGCTGTTTCCTTGATTTCGATTTACGTCCACTGCTCGTCGAAGGTTGCGGTTCTGTTTGTGTGGCATTTTGCGCTCATTTTATCTTTTCTCACCGCAAGAACTGTCTTCTTGAGTTGCTCCTAGTCGACGGGAGTCGTTTTGTGACGATACGTGCGTACCATTTCCCTCCTATACAAACTGACGCACGTGCAAGGGAAGACAGAAACACGCTCGAGAGAAACCTTGAGACCGCGCTCAAGCGTGTCGCGCCAAGCCAACATGGCGTCCCCCAGAGTGGTCCTACGACGGCTGTCGGAGGAAACGGTGCGTTTAATTACCCGATGTCCGGGGGTAGCAGAGCAGCGAGAGGTGCCGTTGGCGGGGGTCACGCAAGATATGGCGGCGGGACAAGACTTGCCGGACCAGCCCTCGTCGGGGATGGACATGACCGCGGGGCAGCAAACGCCCGCTGGGGTGACGGTCAGTGACGCCGCGAACCTGCCGACCGGGTTGCTGGCGCTGCAAAGCGTGGTGAGCAGACTCGAGGCCGAGCTCGCGTCTGTGTCAAGCGCGGAAGCCGGAGTCCCGGAGGCGACCGCCAGGGAGGAGGAACCACCGGACGTACCCGCGAAGGAGGACGCGGAACTCTGCGACGGGGAATAAAACCCCAAATAGTAATTAGGCATTCCGAGGATGGGAAACGGGCCGAAGCCCGAGTATTGGTTGACGTTATTTTGTTTCCTTTTCGGTCCAAAGATAATCATTTTAGTTATTTTCCGTTGGTCCATGAGCGAGCCCATCCGGCGCGACATTAGGATAAGGTAAGCGCATTAGTTAGGCTAAGTGGGTTAGAACCCAAATAGATTTAAGAGTTAGTTAAGCGCGCGTTGGCCCAATTTGGTTACTACGGCTTAGGCACAAGCATAAAACCGAGATTGTATTTTCCTTATATATTTGTTTTTCTTTTGCTCAAATAAATTGACGCGCATTTAGAGCCTGAGCCACAAACAATCTTCGAAAAGGGGGTAGACGCGACAGAACCACCCCTGACGCGCCAACTAGGCAAGGTAAGCAGCCAGGGCAAGAAAACGCCAAAATCGAGCGTACGCGAACTGCGAGACCGGGCACTCCTTGTATGCGAAAACCACCCATGACGTTCCGGCACGACCGAACATACGATCAGGGTAGGTCGGTACCAAGATCCGAAAACCAGGTAAGGAAATCGAGGACGGTACGTCGTCCACGGGAACTAAGAATCCCTGACCAAAGTACGACACCTGGTACAAAGCCAGATTAAGTCGGCGTTGAGATCCGACGATCGGGAAGCGAGATAGAGAACCGTCCGCGATTTCGCTACCCAGACATCTTCGCCGAGAAAACGACTTGGAAACGAGCGTACTAGGTCCCTAGGAGGAGTCATAGGGGGTCGGCGTCAACGGCGGACGTCAAGCGATAGACCCGGACATCTTCCCCGAGGAAGTCGTTCGAAAACACAAATAAGATTGTATTACGGGGCCCGCGCATAGGTTGGCGTCGACGGCGAACGAAAGCCGCCAATAGTGAAAATCCGGTGCATCGGTACCAAGAGAAAGAAGCTTCCGGAACACGAAACCAATGGAAATTTCTACGGGAACATTCGAGAACGCCCGCACGGGAAACCCACGTGATCAACTACGCAGTTCTCGAAAGAGAAAGTTGGTCCCGTGGCGGAGTGGGGGCCGGGCGCAATGGTGGGGAGCCACAGAGAGACGCACGGCTCGACGCAGTCTCTCGTGGATCGTTCGAACGGTAAGACGTATCGCGCAGTATACTCGTCGTCGCGCTAAGTTCCGTGACCAAGTCCGAGTGCGTAGATAACCGATCCTGACGTCCAATTAACAAACGGGAACGCCCGCGTTAACATTCGCATAAACAATTGCGAGCGGTATTAGTTTACCAAAATTGTACTTGTGCGTAATCGACACATGCGACCACCAACTTGTGTAAATTGAAGCTATGTGAACAACCACCTGTGTGAAATAATAGTATTGAATATTAAATCATGTTATAAATAATTTCAAGAATTATCATAATTTACTTACCTTCTACTCACCTGATCCATCGGCGGCGATCCATCGAAGTCCCTCGTCGATCCTGGTAGGCGATAGTAGCGATGATCCTGGAGTCCATGACGGCGATGATCCATCCATGGCGGAAACCTGAAAAGAAGGATAATTAGTTAAATTGATGATTCGAGAAATTATAGATGCTTACCTTCTCGGTTACTCAAGGTCAAACCGAGTGGCGACCGTTGAATTAGAGGACACGCAGCGCGAATCGTAGCCTCCTCTAGTACCGTTCGGTTACAACCTAACCTGAAATTGCCGTGAGCTGGGCTGCGTTCGGAAACGTCACCCGAGTGCACACGAGTATACTCCCCTCTCTTTCTATCTCAGCGAGTTAGAAAGAGAAGGGAGTAAACCCGTGTGTCCCCGGTGACGTTTCCGAACGCAGCCCGGAAGCCGTGCGCCCGGCGCGCCACAGCCGGATTAGCCCCGGGTGCTTACAGACGGATTAGCCCCAAACACAAGTTTCAGGTTTGATCACCTACGAAATATTAGACATCAACGATAATAAAAAAACTACACTGGATTCGTGTTCAGTATGCATTACTCTTTATAATCACGTACCTCGAGATTTGGAGAGCAAATATTAATGCAGATATTACCAAATTTCCACGCGCAGAAAATTTCACTTTCACCTTCCGAAAACACGTTTGCCCTCGTAAAAATCATAACACGGCAGGTAACCTGCCGAAACTCCGTTGGTCACATGGGTACCATAAGCAGCGTTTACAATGTTAATAGCGAGTTTGTACAATATACAGGTTCCAAGATATTTGATTAGATGTGTTTACTCCGTAGACGTTTTAGCCCCAGTCTCCCCTACATAATAAATGTATTTTCTTTTTTGTTTTTCTAAAATTCTTAATTCACAAAAGCATAATGGCATATACATGCATACCTTTAAATGACTCAATTTATGTTATTTTTAAAGCATTTTTAAAATTATTATAAACTTACGTCATATACTGATGTAAGTTTGATGTCATCCGATGACGTCATTTATGCTGTGACAAATGGCCGTCAGTATAGGGTCATTTAGACGTCATACTGACCGTCAGTTTGACGTACGTTCTGACAAATACGTACGTAAAAAAAACGTCTAATTGACGACGTTGTGCTACCTGGGAACATTTTTAGATTGTGCTTCAGAGTTCAGACGGTCTTAAATATAAAATCTGACTATGAATACCGGCCATAAATATAGATGCAAACTTGACGTGTTGATAAAATTTAGCTTGTTGCGACATAATTTTTGGTATTTAAAAATTTTCGATAAAACACCGATTTAAAATAATTTTTAACAGTAAATCTGTGTTATTAATAAAACTTTGAAAACCTAAAAATAATTGAAGAGTATGGATAATATCGACTATCGATGCTTTTCAATTGTTGATATCTTTTTGAATGTGCATTATTGCATAATTTGTATTACTGTTACGATAGTTTTGCTTCCTCATAGAGGAAGCTTTTGTTTTCATAAACTTCATATATGGACCTTTGATCGCATCCCATATAGCACATAATATTTCAGTAATATTACAGCAATATTATTTTTTTATTGCAATATTACAATAAAACATAGCAGAAATATTGCAGTAATATTACTCAGTAATATTAAAATGTCCGCGAATATAAATATCAGTAATATTACTGTAATATTTGCGTGATATTTACGTAATATTTGTGTGATATTAAATAATATTGATTTAATATTGCTAGAAATTAAACCATTTTAATAAATTTTATTAAATTTTATCAAATTGTAACGATGCGCCCCGAAAACGCATTATTCCCGGCAAGCATCAGCCGGATGCCGCCCGGCCGAACATCCGTCGGGCGAGACAAAGCACGGTGTGCCCTTTTTTAAGTACATGATCTCGCGTATAAGTCTCGCGAACGGACTTACCGCGGTAACCGACTCGGAGCGCCGAGCGGTGCCGAAAACGGCCGAACGCCGCCGAACGCAATCGCGGCGTCGGGACGCCGTAACTTCCGACCGTCCCGCCGCTCCATCCCGGCGCTCGCGATTGCCGTCGCGTATACCCTCGCCACGCCGACATCGCGCCGCGGGTATAAAACACGCCGAATTGTTAGCAACAATTAGATTCCGCCGTGAGCCAGCAAACCGACTCGACCAGTTCTCCGCTGCTCACGGATCCCGCAATCCTACAAATTCGAACAACCAGGAGTTAGAGAGTTTTCTCTGGCTCTGCCGAGTGAAGTATCTAGGCGGTTGACTCGATCTTCCATCCGAACACCTGTGCCACCGGAGTGAACCAGCGTTAGGGTGCGTCCCCATGGAGAAAGAAATAGCGGAACGGAACAGTAACGGAAAAGCTATGGTGGGGGGTTAGCCAATGAGAGTAATTCCGTCTTAATTCCGTTCCGCTATTTCGTGGCCAAAATCCCCATGGCAAAAATTTTCCGGAACGGAACAGTAACGGAACGCAATTTCACGCAATTCTACGCCATTGTCGCAAACCGGCAAACATAATCGCATAACCTGTACGCAACGTGTATTTTGTTATAATAAAGTATTATAATATTCTAAATCTAGTCTTCTTTCTAAAGTATATCAATTAATTCACACGACATGGTAAAGTATTCATTATATATATATTTTATCTACCAACAAGGTGTATGTATAACAACTAATAAATTTATATATTTTAATTTTTTAGGAACAATATAAGTGTGGATATTGCCGTTGGATATTGAAACATGACCAACTTGAACAGCATTCTTGCTTTGCGAACAATCTAGATTCATTAGTGATGGATAATGAAAGAAGACTTTTCATAACAGGTAATAAAAATTTCTAAAATTATATTGTTAATAAATTGTTTAAATTACTTTACTAATAAATTGTTATTGCAGGAAACGAGACTAACGAAACCAACGAAGATAATGTGCAAGATGAATATTGGCTGGATGAGAACTTCAACGGAACTAACGAAGACAATGTGCAAGATAAAGATGGGCTGGATGAGGACCTTAACGAAACTAACGAAGACAATGTGCAAGATAAAGATAGGCTGGATGAGGACCTTAACGAAACTAACGAAGATAATGTGCAAGATAAAGATAGGCTGGATGAGGAACTCATCTCAGCTGTAAAAAACAAACCCGCGTTGTACGATAGTAGTTTGCCGGTGAAACAAAGAGGAAGAAAACAAAAAGATCGCTTGTGGAACGAAGTCAGTGTACATTTAAAGGGTAAAATTATTTTGTGTATCTTTGCATTTTATCTATAAGCACTTTTATAGCACATTATTATACGTAGTTACAAATTTTATGTTGTAGGCTTATATACACCAAGTGAAGCGGAAAAGAAGTGGAATTACCTACGAGATTGTTATAGAAAAGCAAAAAATGTATTCAAGAAACGACAAGCTATGCTGCAAAAAAGTGGCGCAGCCGGGATACCAAAATCCGAAACAATAATGCCGTCCTTTCGTCATTATAGTGAAATGACATTTTTAAATGATACCTTGGAACATCGGCAGTAAGTAAAATAATAATTGATCAGTTAACAATTGTTGATTACCATGGTTATATTGGAGATACATATGTTATAATAATTTCTTAATATTTATTTCAGAACTGTAACTTCTTTAAAAGCAGCAACTAACATTGAACAAACATCTACACCAAGTGCAAATATAAATGATTTGGATGATGTACAATCAAATATAAGCAACAATGATACTTTGGAGTGTGGATTATTGGAATCACTGAATATGGCAAAGATATGTTTATTAACTAAAGTAATAGAATGGAAAAGAAGTCCAATATTAAATTGTCGTAAAGAAATTGAAAGAAAAAAATTAATTAAAGCCACTTTAATATACAGATATTTAAAGAGAAGACAAAGAAAGGCTGATTTACACCGTTTACACAGATTTTGGGTGCGACCAATATTTAGTGTACAAAACAGATATCAACAAGGGGACAGTCATAATCTAATCAAGGAGATGATCAATACTGATCCTGAAAAATATTTTGAATATTTTCGTATGAATATTGATGTATTTAATAAATTATTAGAGTTAATTGAGCCAAGTATCACAAAACTAGATGTTGTCAGATCTCCAATATCAGCAACTACACGATTACAAATATGTTTACGATATTTGGCATCAGGCGATAGCATGCACTCAATTTCGTTTGCATTTCGCGTTGGACTGAACACAGTATCTAAGATTGTGTCTGAAACATGTCAGGCTATTTGGGATAATTTGAAAGATATAGTTTTTCCTGAAAATTCAGAAAATGCATGGCTACAAAGAGCAAAAGAGTTCGAAGAATTATTGGATTTTCCAAACTGCATTGGTGCCATTGACGGAAAACATGTTGTACTTCAGGTATAGAAAAAAAATGTGTGAATAATTAATAATAAATATCAACAATTGTATGACTTAATTTAAATATTAATAGTTTTTTGCTTTAATTTTTGCGTTTTTTACATTTTAGGCTCCACCTCATAGTGGGTCAACGTATTATAATTATAAAAATTCTCACAGCATTGTGCTTTTAGCAGTCGCAGATGCCAATTGCTGCTTTACAATCGTAGATATTGGTGCTGAAGGTAGACGAAGCGATGGAGGAATATTCCGTGATAGCAAACTTGGGCATCAATTAGAAAATAACGATTTAAAGTTACCGAAAGCAAGGTCAATTTCAGAAAACGGTCCAACATTACCATATGTTTTAGTGGGAGATGCAGCTTTTGGTTTAACTTCGTATATGCTACGTCCATACCCTCAATCGTGCAATTTGAATATTATAAAAAGTATATTTAATTACCGATTAAGTCATACTCGGAAAGTTGTTGTATGCACTTTCGGTATTTGGACTGGCAGATGGAGAATTTTTCGAAGGCCTCTTATAACAAATGTTGATAATGCAATTTTGATTGTTCAATCAACTGTCTGTTTACACAATTTCTTGATGATGAAAGATCTAAATCTTCCTATAGAAAAAAGATCATATTCTGTAAATATTTTTTTACAAGATCAAAATTCATGTCAAGCATTACACAGTCATGAAAGTTTAGAAAATAATACATTTCGTGGGAGTACTGTGAGAGATCAATTTGCGCAATATTTTTCTACATCTGGAGCTATAAAACAACAGTGGACAAAAGCTTATACACGTGATTATTAAATACAATTTTATTTGAAAAATAAACATTGGTTCTTTATCATTTACTCATACATATTTTATATACATAAACAGTCTTATATGTATAACATGTATAAACAATCCTTTAATCTTATAAACAGACTTTTCTCTATGTTAGTTAAATACTTGTAACACTTTTAGAAATCTGTGTTTCACACACACAAACATCTCTTTATATAAAACACTTATAATCTAATATTTTCTAATACTTTTTGGTAATACTTTAAAACGTTTTGAGTAGACTTCTCTGCAAAATTTTACTGCTTATTTACTACTTTTTTTATAAACTAAAATAATCGTATTCTATAATTATCTTATAAATATCTCACTTTTCTTTACTTTTATCACAATATATCTAAATCATAAAAAATCATACTTTTAATAATGTTTGAAACAAGAAACAAAAATCTTTCAAACAAAAAATTTCGCAGATAAATAAAATTAACTTACTTTCTAATTCATTAAGGTTCCTGGATACTTGTACAATTATATTCAAATTATGTAAAAAAACAGATAGATGCAGTAAAAATAGTTCATTTTGATGTGTATTGCAATATATTTGTTTAATTTTTTACCTTTGACGTCAAAATTTCAAAATATAGCTGTACAAGTATTCATGAGCCTTTATATTGCAACAGAAATAAGACCAAGAGTAGCAAGAATAAAACCCTCCAAAGGTATGATATCTTTTGTTTAAATCTATTTTGCCACTTCAATTTCGTAAAGTCTTGTTAAAAACTCAATTTCTAATTTTGACCTTTCTTCATACGAAAGTCTGCGTAAACCTTCAGATAAACGTAATAAAAATCCATCAATCGGAGTTGGTTCCTTATTTTCCTTCAGCGCTTGTATAAGAACTTCGTCACATTTATCTACACTTTGGAATTTCTTCCTTTCTGTTAACAAAGCAAAACATATTAATTAGTATTTCAATATTTATTTAAATTTAATTCATGTAAATAAAATAACAAAGAAATTATACTTTTTGATGTTGCGGATATTGAAGAAGAGCCTGGAGTTAATTGCACATCATCCAAATCATTTATATTTGCACTTGGTGTAGATGTTTGTTCAATGTTAGTTGCTGCTTTTAAAGAAGTTACAGTTCTGAAATAAATATTAAGAAATTATTATAACATATGTATCTCCAATATAACCATGGTAATCAACAATTGTTAACTGATCAATTATTATTTTACTTACTGCCGATGTTCCAAGGTATCATTTAAAAATGTCATTTCACTATAATGACGAAAGGACGGCATTATTGTTTCGGATTTTGGTATCCCGGCTGCGCCACTTTTTTGCAGCATAGCTTGTCGTTTCTTGAATACATTTTTTGCTTTTCTATAACAATCTCGTAAGGTAATTCCACTTCTTTTCCGCTTCAGCTTGGTGTATATAAGCCTACAACATAAAATTTGTAACTACTATAATAATGTGCTATAAAAGTGCTTATAGATAAAATGCAAAGATACACAAAATAATTTTACCCTTTAAATGTACACTGACTTCGTTCCACAAGCGATATTTTTGTTTTCTTCCTCTTTGTTTACCGGCAAACTACTATCGTACAACGCGGGTCTGTTTTTTACAGCTGAGATGAGTTCCTCATCCAGCCTATCTTTATCTTGCACATTATCTTCGTTAGTTTCGTTAAGGTCCTCATCCAGCCTATCTTTATCTTGCACATTGTCTTCGTTAGTTTCGTTAAGGTCCTCATCCAGCCATCTTTATCAGATGCACATTGTCTTCGTTAGTTCCAGTTGAAGTTCTCATCCAGCCAATATTCATCTTGCACATTATCTTCGTTGGTTTCGTTAGTCTCGTTTCCTGCAATAACAATTTATTAGTAAAGTAATTTAAACAATTTATTAACAATATAATTTTAGAAATTTTTATTACCTGTTATGAAAAGTCTTCTTTCATTATCCATCACTAATGAATGTAGATTGTTCGCAAAGCAAGAATGCTGTTCAAGTTAGGTCATGTTTCAATATCCAACTGCAATATCCCACACTTATATTGTTCCTAAAAAATTAAAATATATAAATTTATTAGTTGTTATACATACACTTGTTGGTAGATAAAATATATATATAATAATACTTTACCATGTCGTGTGAATTAATTGATATACTTTAGAAAGAAGACTTTAGATTTAGAATATTATAATACTGTTACGCTCGTCGGGCGTCAGCCACTCTTTCGCACTTTCACTCACGCGCGACGCGTACTCCGTCACTCGCTCAAAGAAGCAAGGCTCGTTTAGAAAAAGGAACTCGTTTATTGATGCAGCCCGTTTATACAAAGAGCTCGAGTATACACGTCCGAACGTGACGGTATCCCAGAGCATAATCTGACAAGCGATGTTTATAAACAACCGTCGCTAAGGGCGAAAGACAACGTAGCGGGCGATTCACATGACGCGCGGCACGGGCGTACTTCACGGGCGTAACACTACCCCCCCCCCCCTCTCTTAAGATTGTCGCCCCGACAATCTGGAAGGGTAGATTTCCACGGTCCCAGCTTCTCTTCACTGCGAACCCCAGGGCACCGAAAGGTTAACTTGTCCTCCCCGGGTTGCTGCCCTGGGTTACCGGACCTCGTCCCTCTTGGTCCCTGGTGGTTTCACCCCCGGTCCTCGACCGTTCCTCTTCCGGAGAGAGCTGGTCAGGCCCCTCCCTCCGTTGGTTCGAGATGACCTCAAGAAGCTCCGCTTTTTCCCGAAGTAACTCCCTCGCCGCCGCCTCTTCACGTCGCCATTCTTCTATATCTTCAGACAAGGGGGGGGGGGAAACTTGTGTGGACCCAACGCCTTTTCGGGCTCCCCGAGTCCCTGCCTTAGCATTTGCTCAAAGTCTCACGGGAAAAACCACACTCAAAAAACCGTGAGCAAGGCAGTCTTCTGTCAATGGAAAAAAAAACCCTCCGAAGAAGTCTTCGGCCATTGTCTCCACAAGAACCGTCGACCTCACCGGATTCCCTTTCTCTGCAAAAACCAAATAGAACGCACAGAAACAAAAGAACATTTAAATGACAAAATAAAATCATAACACTTCACACATTGTTTCACAATTTTTATTAAGTACACATTACAAATTTCATGGGATGTCACATACATTTCCCACCCCACGAGCTCTGACCTACACTAACCCCTCAATTCAGTTTCCTTTCCGAATAAATAGCCAACCTATCAGAATGAACCACTTTGCTCCTATGCCGGGGTGATTTTCGTACACAATAAACAACATCGCTTAGTTTTTTAATTACCAAATAAGGACCTTCCCAATTACTCTGCAATTTTGGAGCTCTACCCCGAATTCTCCGAGGATTATAAAGCCAGGCTCTTTGCCCCTGATGAAAAAGAACCTGGCGAACCCCGCGATCGTAACGTGTCTTCATCCGGGAAGATTTTAAATCCAACTGATCACGTACGCTAGAATGAATTTTCTCCAGCTTTCCTTTTAAATTTCTTACGAAATTTTCAATCAATGGAGATTCTTCCTCATGAAATCTTGAGGGATTTCCTCGCAAAAGATCTGATGGCAATCTAAGATCCCGAGCAAAGTATAATTCTGCAGGGGTAATTCCAGTTGTTTCATGCTTCGAGGATCTATATGCCAGGAGAAACATAGGGATTCACCGGTCCCAATCCCTCTGATTTTCAGAGACGTATTTCGCTAAATAATTAGTTATGGTTTGATGTTGGCGTTCAACTTGTCCGTCGGACTGGGGATGCAAGGCAGTCGTCCTTGTCTTCCTTATCCCAAGAAGCCCTATCATTTCCGCAAAAAGTCTCGACTCAAAACTCCTCCCCTGATCGGTATGAACCTCAATGGGAACTCCATGTCTGGAAACAAACTGATTCACAAAAACCTCTGCAACCGTCTTCGCTCTGATGTTTTTTAAAGGAAAAGCTTCCACCCATTTCGTGAAACAGTCCACTAAAACAAGAAGGAATTTATTACCGAATTTTGTCATTGGAAGAGGGCCAAGGATGTCCATCTGAACCCTCTCCAATGGTGTCCCAACATTGTAAATTTGCAGGGGGGATTTCCCTTTCCCCGAAGGGCCCTTTCTGGCAACGCAGACCTTACAGGTTCTGCACCAGTCTTCCACATCTTGCTTACAGGTCGCCCAGAAATGCCGTTTCCGAATCTTCTCTAGAGTTTTATTTACACCGAAATGCCCCCTAGACGGAGAGTCATGCAATTCCTCTAGAATTTCTTTGACAAATTTCCGTGGGACAATGAGTTGGAGAAAACTTGACTTGAGGTTCGGAGCTTCCCATCTTTTATAAAGTAGTAGCCATCTTTTAAAATTAGTGCGTCCCAATATGACCAGTAAATCTGAGCAGAGATGTTTTCCGCAGCCAACTTAGCGCATGGCGAGCGAACACCAGTCTCCTTCCCACGGAATATAATTGAAATGCTTGGGTCCGTCCTTTGTTCGAAACGCCATTCCGAGAGATCTTCCACTGCTAGTACGATCCGAGCAACATCACTCTCCTTCGCCACGGAGTTCTTCCTTTCCACTCTAGCACAATATTCACAGCCGAACGATTCACATGTACGCCTTGATAATCCGTCGGCGTTTCCGTGAGAAAGTCCTTTCCTATAGGCGACTACGAAACGATATTGCTGCAGCTTCTCTAGCCACCGAGCCAGCTGTCCATCTAAATCCCTGAAAGACATAAGCCAACGCAAAGAAATGTGATCCGTACGGATCAAAAATTTACATCCTAGGAGATAATGACGAAAAAACTTAATGGAATCTACTATCGCTAAAAGTTCACGCCGAGTTATACAATAATTCCGTTCAGCTTTGTTCAGCACGCGGCTGAAATACGCGATAACTCTCTCCTCCCCATTTTGCTTTTGAGATAAAACTGCGCCAATTCCAATGTTGGAGGCATCAGTATCAAGGATGAATTTACCCTCTTCCTCCGGAAAAGAAAGCACCGGAGGAGAGGACAGTACTCGTTTTAATTCTCGGTATATACGAAAATTAGCGGTACTTACTTATTGTGCTGTTTCTCGCACGTTTCGTCCTGAATCGGAACGTAGTAGTTCGCACCGTGAGTATTCATCGTATCTAGAGGCTGTTTGCGACTCGAACCGTATCAAACTCTTGACTGCACGCGCTAGAATCCTCGTAGACTATTTATACGTACAAAAATGCGAATCTTGCAAATTGCGCCAATGTACGGCTGCTGCATGGTGACCACCACCACAATCCACATAAATGTGATTTCTTTGTCAAGAACATGATTAGTTCACCTCATCGGCCAATAGCATCAAATATAATTTTTTCAAGAACATGTCGCGACGTGTCTCGCGATGATTTCATCGAACACGTGCAAAACTGCAAATTTTGCATTTTTCTGGTCGATGTACGGCTGCTGCATTGATACAGATTAAATCACCGAAAGTCACGTTATTGTTTTCAAGAACATACGTGTCTCGCGATGATTTCATCGAACACGTGCAAAACTGCAAATTTTGCAATTTCGCATAAGTCATTGGTACATTATTGATATCAAGAACATACATGTCTCGCGATGATTTCATCGAACACGTGCAAAACTGCAAATTTTGCAAATAGCGCCGATGTACGGCTGCTGAGATGAAATTAAATATGCTAGCAAACGATGCATCATTAGTAGAATATAAATTGACGAATCTGGGAGGATACGCTCAGTAGTCGAGAATTGGAAGTCGTGAGTACAATTGTCAGAAAGAAGATCGTGCAATAATATGGAGCAAGAGTTGTTGAAGCAATCCGCCCTTTTAAATTCGTGGGAAGAATTTACCGCGTGGGAGCAACGATGCGACGAGTTTATCGAATCGTTGGAAGAACAAAGCCGAATTAAACGGCCACGATTATCGATCGGTCTCAAACAGTCGTTGATTGCTTGTATCGCACGACTCGAAGGTTTGAAAGATTCGGTACGTCAACGTTTCGTGCATGTGGGTGCCGGATACAGTGCGAGTGAGACAGGACTCAGATGGCGCGAGATAGATACGGCTTTTGAAAGTCGTATACTGACCGGTGTGGTGATAAATTCCAAACACATCGACCCACGTCAATTTCTCAAAGATGCGAGAGACATTGTACTCATTCATGTGCGGAACGTCATGCAACGACATGACAATGTAAAGATAAACACAATGTTTAATGGTGAATTTGTTGCGGGTGACAAACGCGCGAATAAAAGTATCGCAACGAGAAACTGTAAACTCTTTCGTATGTCCGATCTGCGCGAGTGGTACAAGCGACGCGTATCGAGCCTACCCTAGCATCGCTGGAGGAATTTCAGGAACGTGATAGCGGATGGGCGTTGTCGCGTATACTCAATTTGACTGTTAACGTAAACAAGTACAATCTATTGCACGCAGGGTGTCTTGTGGAAATACCGCGAGAAATTAAAATGAAGAGAGCGGTGATAAACGTGCGATCAAGGGACAATGCATGTTTCGCATGGTCAGTGGTGGCTGCTCTGCATCCAGCCCAAAGAAATGCAGAACGGGAATCGTCATATCCACATTACGCGTTGGTGCTAAATCTTACAAACATTAAGTTTCCAATGACGTTGGATCAAATTAAAAATTTTGAAAATTACAACGACATCTCCATCAACGTGTACGGCACCGAGAAAAAAAAACAAGGAACTTGCTATTGTGCCAATACGGCTCACCGACAGAAAGATGGACAGGCATGTAAATCTGCTGTACGTGCATGACGACAACGTGGGACACTTTGCATGGATCAAGAACCTATCCCGCCTCGTGAGCTCGCAATTGAGTAAAAAAGAACATAGGAAATACTTTTGCGATCGGTGAGTATATGTCCTAATAAATAATAAAAATAAATCTTACTTGAAAAATATATAAAAAATTTCATTATTTACAGATGTTTACACTATTTCTATACGAGCGAGAAATTGGAAGCCCACACCGTCGACTGTCTGGAGATGAACGACTGCGCGATCAAGTTACCGAGCGATAACGACAAGTGGTTGGCCTTTAAGAATCACAACAGGAAGGAACGAGTTCCGTTTATCATATACGCCGACCTGGAATGTACCCTGGAGAAGATGGAAGCGGATCCGGAAACATCCAGGTACACGTATCAACATCGTCGCGTGTTTAGCATAGGGTACTACGTGCGTTGCTCGTACGACGACTCGTTATCAATGTATCGGTTTCGTCGCGATAAGGATTGCGTCACGTGGTTCGCCGAGGAGCTAAGACGTTTAGCTCACGATGTAAAGACAATCTTGTCCACTAATGTGCCCATGGCGGATTTCACGCGAGACGAGTGGGAAAAGTTTAACAGCGCAACGCACTGTCACGTGTGCGAAAAACCGTTCGAACCAGACGACATGCGAGTACGCGATCATTGTCATCTGACCGGTCAGTACAGAGGTCCCGCGCACTCAAACTGTAACTTAAATTATAAAGATTCACATTGTATTCCGATAGTTTTTCATAATTTATCAGGCTACGACGCGTATTTTATTATAACGGAAATAGCAACAGCATACGAAGGACATGTAGACTTACTCCCAATTACAAAAGAGAAATACATTTCGTTTACGAAAAACGTTAAAAGCACCGAAGATAAAGATAAGAAAACTTGCGTTAAATTGCGATTTATCGATTCGTACAAGTTTCTCACCGCTAGTCTCGACAAATTGGCATCTTATCTTAGCAAGGATAAACTGCGAATATTGCAACGCGAATTTTGTAAATTATCCGCAGAAAATTTTGATTTGTTGACACGAAAAGGTGTATTTCCGTACGAGTACATTGACTGCGTCGAAAAGTTGGAGGACTCGTGCTTACCATCGCGCGACTCGTTTTACAGTTCATTGACAGGTGACACCGTATCCGAGAGCGATTACGCGCACGCGTCAACGTCTGGCAGCGGTTCTCCATTCGAACGCTCGGTGACTACAGCAATTTATATCTCAAAACCGATGTCTTGCTGTTGGCCGATATCTTTGAAAATTTTCGCGATAGCTGCGTCGCGAGTTATGGACTCGATCCCGCCTATTATTATACTCTACCGGGTTTTACGTGGGATGCTATGTTGAAGCATACACGTATCAATTTCGAATTGCTCACCGACATTGACATGGTCATGTTTATCGAACGCGGTATACGCGGCGGTTTGAGCCAATGTTCGAACAGATACGCGCTGGCCAACAACAAATACATGCAGTCGTACGATCCAGCGAAACCATCATCGTATCTGATGTATTTTGACGTAAACAACTTATACGGCTGGGCAATGTGTCAACCATTGCCATATGCAGATTTTCAATGGGTCGACGACGTAACCAATTTTAATGTTATGGATATCGCGTTGGATTCCTCGATAGACTACATTCTCGAAGTCGACTTGGAGTATCCGCAACATCTTCACGACGCGCACACTGACCTACCGTTCTGTCCAACGCGCGATAAACCACCCGGTAAGCGGCAGAACAAGCTTCTCGCAACATTATACGATAAGAAACATTATGTAATACATTATCGCAACCTGCAGCAGTGTACTCGTCACGGTCTTCGTATATCAAAGATTCACCGCATATTGAAATTCGCGCAATCTCCATGGCTTCGCGATTATATTGAACTAAATACGAAATTTAGAACATTGGCCAAGAATGATTTCGAGAAAAATTTATACAAATTGATGAACAACGCTGTGTTCGGCAAAACCATGGAGAATGTGCGGAATCACGTTGACGTGCGACTCGTGACTCATTGGGAGGGTAGATACGGCGCGGAGGCAATGATCGCGAAACCGAATTTTCATAGCCGAAGCGTCTTTTCGGAGAATTTAGTAGCGATAGAAATGCGAAAACTCGAGGTGAAGTTCGACAAACCAATCTACGTGGGTATGTGCATCCTCGATATATCCAAGACATGTTTGTACGAATTTCATCACGAGTACATGTTACCGTTGTATCGCGAAAAGTGTAAAGTCACGTACACTGATACTGACAGTCTCATTTATCACATCGAGTGCGACGATGTGTATGACACCATGAAGCGCGACATTAATAGATTTGACACTAGCGATTACGCGGTCGATAATGCGTACGGTATCCCACTCGCCAATAAAAAAGTTCCGGGTTTGATGAAAGACGAAAACAACGGCGCAATAATGACTGAATTTGTCGGGCTTAGAGCAAAGATGTACGCCTTGCGAGTGAACGGTAAGAAAGATACGAAAAAGGCTAAAGGTGTTAAGAGTAACGTCGTAGCCAGGTCGATAACGTTCGACGATTACACACGATGTCTGCGCAACGAAATTGAAATGACGCGACAGCAGGCTTGCATAAGATCCAAACAACACGAGGTGTACACCGTGTCCGAAACGAAAATAGCACTAAGTCCGTACGATGATAAACGATACATTATACCCGGTTCTACCGAGACGTTGCCATGGGGGCATAATAAAATACCTTAAATATATATTGTAATTACATTTAGATATTTATGAAAATAAATGACTCATTTGTATTGTTACGTCCTGAGGACTTCGCGATTTCCTTCTTTCATAAAAACCTTTCGTAAGATGTTTTTCTAACAGAATTGTTCGTGGGATGACGAGGACCGAATAATATTTGTCAATCGACGGGCAGGTTACTAATGATAATGAATCATTATTCTTTCCGACATCAAGTCAAACAAATACGTACATTAATTGTGAAACCTGTGTCGCCGGTGAATAGCCGGTCAGATCGTGATTCCCAGGGAGAATTCGTGAAAAACACTTGACGCTAGACAATAACAGATAAGAACGAGACGATAGAAATTTCGAAACCTAGCGTCTCGATCACGAGAAATTGTGAAACCCGCACCGCCGAAAATTCGTGAAAAACACTTGACGCTAGACAATAACAGATAAGAACGAGACGATAGAAATTTCGAAATCTAGCGTCTCGATCGTTTCCGCGAGAAAAACATGTTTTTCAGATGACGACTAACAAGGGTCATCATCGGAAAAACAGGTCTCCCACCAAAAATTGAATTAAAACATACTCCTTGATAACCCATCCCAAAAATCATATATAAACCGCGACGGCGGGACACCGATTATTCTGAAATTCTAAACAGTAAAGTCCGCGTCTAACGGGATTTATAATACAATCGCTTCTGGTCTCGACCCGCATCGTCAACCTTATCGTTATTATAACTAAATTCTGTGCGCGTTGACCCTCAGCACGAGGTCGCCATGCCGATGAAAACCACCACCGATCTACGGACCCGCGAGATCTTGAAGCTCCGTCGGGAGAAGGCGCTAAGGGTCAGCAAGTATTAAGTTCTTCAAATTTTCTCTCACCTTTACCCTTTTCCCCTACAAAAAAGTCTATCGAATACTCGGATTTTATTTCTCAAATTTTGTTTCAACTCTACCGCAAATTTGTAAATATACATATATAATTAAATTTATGTAATTTTAAGCGCACTAGCTCCTCGATATGAATACACCTTACACCATTTAATTTCTTTTTTTTTCATATAAATTTATTACTAATAATACTTCTGTAATAATCCGAGCAGGATGTCAAGTTAATTTAGATTCTTTCCCCGCTAAATCCTGCTCTATGACCTCCGCATTTTTGTAACTCCCGCGCCCTTCACACACTCACACACACATACATCTCACATTTATATATATATGTATATAATGTTCGTCTATTTTTTCATTATACTTATATTCTGTCTACATATTATTGGATCTTTTCCTTGTTAATAACTATTTTAATGATTTTGTTACAAATAAACCCATATTGATTAAAAAAATGAATACCAGTCATTTCATAAGCTAAGACCTCGTCCTCAGCTCTCTCGCTCTCTCGGAAGTCGCATAAGGTCCGATCCCCGGTAAAAGGGATAATATCCTTGACCGAAAACAGGACCACGAGTGCACGAAACTCACAGTAGGCGTAATAGCGTCCCTTCTGGACGTTGACCCATGACTGGAGTTTCCCATAACGTGCATTCGTCTCGAGGCACGCACCTTTTCCAGCGTGCACCCGAGATATGATAAGATCGCGTTACGTCTTACTATCTCCCCTCCTCTAGATAGCCTTTTCCTTCCTATCTACGAATTCCGGAGTTTGACGTAACAGTATGTATAATATGTTTTTATATTGTAATAAATTTTTTACAATACATTATTCTTGTGTATCCACGAATTGTGTGAATTATCAAATCCTAACCACTTTACATAAACCTCATCCCCCCTTTTGCGCAAAACTTTTTCAACGAGATACACGTCGGGATTAGCAACGCGATGTAACTCGTATTCGTAGAAGCCGCCGACGACGGGTTTTCCGCAGGAATCTTCCAACAGATACGTCACGGGATTAGTTTTCTGCACTTTAACGATTCTAAACACTTCCGTGGTCCAATTTGGCGTGTATCCTTTCTCGAAGATTGTCTTGAATTTACTCACGCGTACCGAGTCGTCCACTTTGAATCGCGCGGGAGCAGCGATCTTTACGTGACTGTACACCGTTGTTAGGAGCTTGTCGGCGATCGCGGGGGTAACATCGATAGGTCGCATGCCGATAGTTCGATGCTTTCGCGCGTTGTAATCCGATACGAGACCCGGCAGCGAGTCGATCCATTTGTAATTTCCATTGAGCGTAAACATTTTCCACATGTCGTTCTTAAGCGTGCGATTGAATCGTTCGACGACCGATGCCTTCATTACGGAATAGGTCGAATAGTGATTGATATTATGTTTCTTCAAAAGTTTCTGCACGTTTGCGTTGTAAAATTCTTTGCCCTTGTCAGTCTGCAGATTTTTCGGACATCTTCCGCTGTCTCGAATTATTTTTGCAATCACCGTAGTAACCTCGGTTCCGCTCTTGGCCTTGAGCGGTACGGCCCATGCGTGCTTACTCAGCACGTCGATAACGGTGAGTATGTAGTGGTAGCCTTTGTTGAATCGCGTGTATGGGCGCATCTCGACCACATCCGCCTGCCACAGGTCATCGTATCCGCGCACTATGACGCGTCTTCGCGAAAAATTTCTTCTCGCAGGAGCGTGTAATTCTTCCACCAGCCTCCGTTTCTCAGTTGATTGCTTCTTACTAGCCATGACGATGACGCGCAACTGACGCAGCGATCAGATGTACGTTCTTATCTATTTGCGATGATACGCGATAATTACTTCTTGAATCATCTTTTGAAGCTCGTTTAGGGTAATTTGCACGTCATTCTGGAATGCAACCATCTTTCTCTCGATTTCATCCTGCCGATCGTTCAAAATTTGCACGCTCTGCTGCACGTAACGTTTATTGGCGGCATCGCCATCATCTACAGGCGGCGCTATCCGTCGAATCTTGCGCGATTTCGTGTCAAAGTCGGTGGCGACCACGCAAAGAGCGTTATCGCGCACGTAATTTCTGATTAATCCTCTCCATTGATAGTACGGTTCCGCACCGCCTCTTCCGAGCGATATACCAAACTTGTTAATCGGCATTTCGATGTTGATTGAATGACTCGCCGACGCGCGTTTTAATTTATAATAAGTCCAGCCTCGCGAAGTTCCTCGATAATCGACAGGATCTCGTTATCGTGACCGGTGTGACCGGCAAGGCGCGAAGCTTCGAGCAATCGGAGACGATCTACAAGCTCGTTGGGATCGTCCCAATGAACATAGTCGATCTTGTTGTCATTTAATGTCATGGCACGCGGTATACCTTTTCCAGCTTTTTTACCCGAAATCAGCGGTGCAATTATATGATCGATCTTGTTGCCGTTTAATGTCATGACACGCGGTATACCTTTTCCAGCTATTTTACCCGAAATCAACGGCGCGATTATATTTGTGTATTTGGGTCCTCTGTTGCCATTTATTTGAGCATGAGCATCGTGATTGCGTTTATGAGCACTCGTCGTCAACAGAATGCTCTTGTATGTTTGCATGTCGTCCTCCGTGTAGATGTCATAATCGGGAAGTTTCTTGAAGATCAACTCGTAAAGACCTGCTTGTGCCAGCGTATCGTGTGCCGTTGATAATTATGTTGTCCGCGTTGTCCACGTCAAAACGTTTATTACCTAGCATCATTCCATCGTTGCTGAAATAAACGCCGTATACGGTGTCTATACCGCTTTCTTGATCGCCACTGAGAACTGCCCCGACGTACTTATGGCTCAATGGACCCAAGCGATCTCGCAACATTTCTCGACCCTCAGATGTTTGCAACTGCTCCCGAACAGACGTCACGAGTGAGTCATCCGTGGTTTCGAAAACATCCTCGTTTGCGAGTGATTTGACCATTGGGGGTTGCACGGAAGGCGCTGAGGTTATCGGTGGTTCATTTAATGAATCTTTCGATTTACGCGGTTGTAAAATTTTGGATATTTCGCTCAAATTAGATGGCATATTTATCGATCGTTTCAACGTAACCTGAGTTGATGCCATTACAGAGTCGTTAAACGAGGCGTTTGGTCGTTTTCGTTTGAGCTTTGGCTCTTCGTTTTCCCACGCCGTTTCATTCTCAATCTTTGACACATCAGATTCCTTGCCAACGGTGTTTTCGGCAATCTGCCTTAGAGGCTCGATGATGGGCTTAAAGTGTCTCTCCAACGCGATATCTTCCTCCATTTTACCCGTTTTCAAAGCGTGATACTTTTTGCGAATCGAATTGCTCGTTTTTGCAATTTGATTTGCTATCCTCTCGCGCTCTCTAATCTCCTCGCCGCTGTCCATGTTGCGATAACGTTGTTCAAATCGATGCGTCGACGACAACTAAGCACGTTTCGGTATCGCAAAGTCGTTAAATCCTTTTCTGTATCGACCATTCGAAATCGCGCTGTCCTTGTCTATCACCACAAATCCATACTTTTGCTGCCAACATGTATGACACAATTTTATGAAATCATCGTAAGACATATCTGTGTTTACATGATCGTTGTATACGTGTTCAGATTGGTACCATCCTGTTTAAACAGAATCAATAAATTCGCGTTGTCTCGTATAAGATGCTTCGGTATCTTTGCATACGTCTGACAAAGATGGAAGGAGTCAACGTGCGCGTGCCGGCCCATTGCAAAGTATTCTCTTATCGTATCCTGTTTGTCGCACGCCACGTCATCAAAGATAAAAATAGAATTCGGGAGCGCCTCGCTCGGTGGAACGACGTCACTGTTATTCGAAAACGTAAAGTAGCCAATCTCTTCTATCGGTGTTAGTATATTCTCCAAATATCGATATTTCGGTTGTTGCAACGATTTCGAGTACACATACACGTTCTCGAAACGTACACCGTGCGGACTTTCCAGCAAGCTTATCAAGACGTTTGTTTTGCCGCAATTCGACGGACCGCAGATGATACCGCGTATAGAAATCGGTAGCATATCTCCATGTTTGCGTACGTCTTTCGTTAACTGTATCCTATCGTCAAAGTTTGTCACTGA